>VUJU01002999.1:0-16689 GCA_009835225.1 Aphis craccivora | reverse complement strand
ATTTATAGACAACTGAAATTTTCAATTTTTCTGAAGTGTCGATAAAATTTTTAGGCCCAATCAATATACTTGAAAATTTAACACAAAGTTCCTCATAAATTATTCTTGTAGTGGTTAAAAAAATTATAAGAATACATTGGCACGATTTTTTTTATTAGCATTTGAAATTCATCGACAAAAATTCGTCTAAACCATGAATATTTGTAAATTACTTTGTGGGTATAATTCATAAAAATTTTTGTATAAGTAGCTAAGAGTTGAAAATTCAATACGAGATTTTCCATAAGTTTAGCTTACAATTATTATAAAAGAACTTAAATTTTGGTGTATTTAGGCCATTAAAACATAAACCACCTTTTTCACCAACCACTAGACATTATATCCTAGGCTGACAAATCATCTCGATTCAGAATCGTTTTTCGTATACAATGATACCTGTCATTGGATTCAAATTTAACACTCCTATACATATAATAATGATCCATACGGCACCTAATATACAGCAGAGCGGTACTCACTTACCCACTTTTTATGCTCAGTTTTACTTTATAATTATTAATTATTATTTTATTTTTAAGTAATTTTAGTTGCACTCCTGTTTACTTTTTGTGTTATATTAAGTCAATTAAAGAAAAATTTTTCTATCGTAGGTTGTTAGTCTTTGTTAATTGATTCCTACATGTTATATTTAGGTGCTAGGTATACATCGAATTTATATATAAATAATTGAAACAAATTATCTGAAATTAATTTCTAAATTTTTTTTTTTTGAATTTTGAATTTTTTACAAAGTATTTTTTTACAATATGTACAAATATGATGCTTATAAAGTTGATATAAAATAAGATAAAATAAATTAGCTAAATAATAAACAAAAGTATAAAGATTGAAGACTTAAGTGAAGAGCTATCCAGTGATAGAACTTCGTGAATTTTAAATAAAATCTTTATTTAATGAGCTTCGATTCTGATAATAATTTTAAGTAAATATAAAAATGAACTTGTATGTAACAAAAATTCAAAAGACTATTGTTTAAAATGATTTCAAGGTATTTAAACAACTGTTCTAACAGGTTTTTCTCTATATTGGTTTAACTGTATGCTCTTGGCGATACACTATACCTATATTATAGTTATAGTTGGACGAATTAACATGTATACATACTATACAGACAGTTGTCATGATAGGTACGTATGGAAAATTTGCATTTGTTATTTATAGTCGTGTAGAATTAAACGGAATATTCAAGCCAGTAATTAAACACTATAATATCAAAATTCAGTGAATAGTGGTGAGTGGTGGCCGGTGTGGCGTCTTGTGAGTATACATAATATATAACACATTTATTAATATATTATACACAAAATTCAAGAATGTACACATATTATATAATTATACACTACACAAATGTATAGTCCAAAAAAACAAAATTATATAAATATGTGGAATACTAGTGGAATATAAAATCATACATATAAAACCTTGAGATTATTTAACAATAAATATGATGAATAATTTTTATTTCATCATTAAGCTGTTCCGATTCATGAACTTTGTGTAGGTATATGTATAATATTATAAAAATCAAATAGTAGCTGGTACCACTGAAATAAAATCTAAACCGACATACTTTTGTGTACATACAAAAGACTATTGAGGAAATCCGTCATTATTCAATAAAACGTATACCTATGCCCAGAAAACTGGTTTGTTACGCGCATAATTGTTGAATTGTGCCAACATGTAGTAGTGGGACAATATTGTACAATGTATAATATACGTCGTACAGTATTATAATAGTACTAAAATAAGTTTCATATTTTCAAAGTATAGATTATTTCTAGTTACAATTCTTTTACGTAATAAAATAAAAACAAACAATAATTTTCTCCATATTATAATCATTACCATATAGTATTTACATTACGCTGTAGTTTCATTAAAGTTTGTAGTAAAGTATGTAATTTGTATAGTTGGTACTTGGTAGTTCAATATATCTATATAGTTTGATATAAATTTAAACAAATAATTGATTTATTATTACTTTTATACGTTCAATTTTATTTATCTAACATCGAACATGTGTTATTGGAACTTTTTAATTTATAATTCGCTAAAAATATAGTGAATATAATGGTTATGAAACATTTCAAAACGGAATATCATGTTAAATTATTATAATTTATTTCGTGGTATATTATATAAATGGAATATTCTGTAGTACTTGTCACGATAAATTCTACAATATCATATTATTTTAATAAAAGATGTTATAGTTTAGTTGTATTTTTTAATAATCAAATATCGACTAACAAACATGTTCTGTCCAAAATAATTAATAAAATAGGTATAATATTAGTACTTACATAAAAAATGTATTCATATAATGGTTCGTTATCAAAAGTAGGTTATGAGTTATGAGTTTATGACTATTGACTATATAATAATTAATCGTTGAGTAATTGTAGTGAAATGAAATTGATTAATAATCTAAATAATTATACGTGTTGAGTTACGCATCATTTGGTGGTCTATACTCTATACCATAGATTCTATAGTTACTAGTTATATGTAGTTCTTGAGGGAATTGACCGTTCTCCCTTGTGGTATGTAAAAATAAATAGATTATATTATTGAGCATACTTTTTGATTCGCCCATTTAATAACCGTTTGATACTTAGGTTCATAAAATGGACGACTTTATAGTAGTTTAGTCTATAACTAAAACAATTTTACATAAAAGACTTAACGACTTAACTTTATATTTATTCAAATACTTATTATGAACATTGTGATTAACGTTTTTGAAATTTTCAATAAGATTTATAATATAACACGTACCTAGGTATATTTAAAACATATCTCTCAAAGTATAATTGATTAAACATTGTATTTATAAAGAATATTATTTTTTTTATTTGTATTTATACTTATATCCGTTATAATAGTGCTCCTGAAAATATAATATTTATTATGTTATGAACTTATTCCAATTCAATAATTATAATATTAAGTATATCTATAGACTATAATGTATAAACATTGAATATTGATATTAATTTACACGATTAGTATTCATAATGAATGGTAAAAATAAAATATACCTACATGTGCAGTGATGTACAGTATACACGATACACACTTGTTTAATATTATAATTTATAAGGAAATACTTTTAAATTCTAATAAAATGCTATTACTTATTATTAGACTTTTAAGAATGTAATATTAAAAATAATGAATTCAATGCATTAAAAATTTTACTATTTTAGGTGTTAACTACTCCTAATAATTCTAATGGAACATTGAATCCTGAAGCACACGAATTCAAGTACAAGTCATTGCCTGAAATACTATCAAAATCTGACGATGAACCAAATAAAAAAAATTCGGAAAACAACAAAAAGATTAAAGGTAAATTTAAATAAATAAAAAAAAGAACAATAAATATGGTTTTATACTAACTTTTATCTCCATAGTTTTGTACACGGATTTATGTGTTATATCTATATATACCTATATGTTATATTCATACAATGTATAAACTATAAGTATTGTACTATTATTCGGGAAATAATTAATTATAAAATTATTGAAAATAAAAACAATCTTACAAATAAAATACATTTTATTCGTGTAGCATTTAACATTTTAAGTATTTCATTTGTGGTTTGAGAAAATGTAAAAGTTTGTCAATGATTCATTGCTGCACCATTCCTATAATATACTTTCGAAGTGAACGTAATACTGAGCTGAAAAATAGTATCGACATTATTGAACGCGTAAATTATTTGATTCAAAAAATTTCATGTCGAACACAATGTTTTAGAAAAATAATCCTGAGGAAAACTTTCACCCTAAAAAATGTGATAGCAAATTACGTATGCGTGGGAGAATATACCATGGCGACGCTACGTTCTCGTCGGAAACAAAAACTGTGATATGATAAGCCGTGACTATAAACCATTCTATAAACTATAGGTAACTGTATTTTTTTGATAATAATTGGTTAATGAGTATACGATTACAAATCTACATAACTGCCCAAGTAATATGGCAGTTTAATTGTTTTATATTATAAAGAAATCCTTTAATAAGTAACACAGGCTAAATGTTAATAGAGTTAACACATTTGCACACATTATAATATGCAAATTGGTTACAATTTGTTGTTTTTTTTTCGGGTGCATAACAATATAACATAAGGTATATATTATATACCCGTATACACAGTATATACATTAGAACCATAATATATAATATACATTATATTTATATAGGAAATATAAATAATATCCCTAATACCCATATACTATTGGTAAGTTACCAAGTCCACCAGTAGGATCTCATGAGATACTTATGTGAATGTTGAAAAAAAAATTATGAGGTACATTTACTTAAACCACAATGAAAAATAACTAGCGATTAACGATATTGATAAGAGAAAACTCCGGACATATATTAGTTATTACTAATTTCATATAATACATATAAGTACTTATGCAAGTATTAATTAATACCTATTATCATTATCGTAACTCATATTGATCACAGGGATTAGAGGGAGGATGAAGACTTGCAAAAAAACATTATTACATAATATTATTTATCTAGGATTTATAGTTCATACCCAACAACTCTCCTTTATAAACAGATCACGTTTACAATTTAATTCATGTGCGAACATTCAAGGTATATTATTTGCATTTTGCATGCCCTGTGATTCTAAGAAAGAGTTCATTATTTGTATGTTAAATCCACTAGAAAGGTGCCCTTTTTCTTAAAAAACTCAATGTTAATAAATTTAAATGTTGCAGGTTTTGGTTTTTAAAAAATGGCTTTGAAAATAAACTGTAATAAAGAAGTTATTGATGAGTTTATAATCCTTGTCTTAGTAAAAAGGTGACTTAAACTTTACTCCAAAATTTTTTTTTTACAAAACGTAAAAAAATTAACAAATTTTAAATTTAAACTAGGTATATTATTATAATTATTTTTGTTAATATTTTTTTTTTATGTCATAAAGATCCCAAGTTTTTATATTACACGAGCACAGTTATTACTAATGAGGGGTTGAAATCCAAAAAGTACTATTCCCAAAATACTGATTCTTCAGGAGAAGCGATTTTCTATATCTCTCTTTCTATAACTAGTATAACTAATGTCAATTAACCGAATTACTATAAATGTAAAGTATAAAGTGTTAAAGTGATTTTTTTAAAAAAAATTCATTTTTAAGTATAAACACTATTTTTTTGTCATCTAAAAATGTACAATAATCCAAAACTATACTATTTCGGTTTTAAATTAATGGAAATAGTACGTTTTGGAATAATTTAAGGAAATAGTTCGTTTTGGTATAGTTAATGATTGGTGCCTATTCTTTGAACACGGGCAATAATTTGTATGCATGGAAAAGGTTCGTTTTAGATTAAGCAGTCATTTTTAACAGCTGATTTAACCAGAAAATAGTACGTTTTGGTCTATTCTGACAACACCAATCGATGTCTCGACGTTTTTTTTACTTGTTTCTGTCAATTTTGGCAATAGTATGTTTTGGATTTCCACCCCTCACTTATTATAATACTTTATACTATAATACGAGTATTTCTCTATACAGCGACTAACAAGAGATTAAAACATACATAACTAAATAATTAATAACCCCTTATCTAATGAATTATTGAATACAATAAAAGAAAATTAAGTGGAAAATATTGAGGAGAACAATCATCTCCTTGCCTGTCCTTCATCATTAAACAAGTTTTACAATGTATACAATTATAATATTCTGTTTTTTAGAATCCGAGATCTGTATGAAATTTCATAATTTTTTTTTGCATAAGAAATGTCTACGATTTGTTTAGTAGAGAATGCATAGAAAAAAATCATATACCTAGGTACAGGTAGTTTTAAACATAAATGTATATTTTAGGGTTAGCCGGTTAGGTTTTGAAAAATTATATATTTGCTAAGTTTAGCGTTGGGCATCGTCATACTTTCTTGCAACAGCTTCATGTTATACCATTTTGAAGAAACTCTACAAGTGAGATACAAGGTTGTACGATGTATTTATTTTATAGTTTAATTTTGTATTTGTATCACATCGTACCGGAGTGGCGGAGTCTAGTGCCATAAAATAATTGTAATAGTCAATTTTAATAGTGTTTTGAAAAAAAGAATTCCTTAATCTGTATAAAGGTATTTTTTTTTTTAAAATGTTCACCAATAAAGAATGTTTTTATAATATTTATTAGGTAAAGAAAGTGTAGGCAATATTTTGTATAAAAGCAAATTTTTGAATATTAATTCTTAAAAAAAAAGTAAGAGCACGCAGGTTGATGTAGTATTTCAATGGTTTTTGATGCGTATATATTTATTTTAAGTTCTTTTTTAGTATACTCGGCCTAAAGGTTTATGACGATAAGTTACGGACGTTGGCCGTCGGGTTGTGAACAATTGTGATATATAGATCGAGTCAAGTAGACGATCGCGTGTAATTAATACAACGACGGTCGCCGTGCCTAATAATAAGTAGTAATGATTTTCCGCGTGAAGCGGTGGCCAATGACCACTGACTGTAGTGTTCACTATATTTAATATTATAAATAACATAAGGTACGATCGAATTATTCGACGGCCAGATCCTTAGGCAGTCACTAGGCACGTGAAGTAACTATTTTATGACAATAATACATTATCATAATATTGGCAAGCATAGGCGTAGGGTGGTGAAATTTGTTGGGGGGGGGGGCTAAGCCCCCCGATAAATACGCCTATGTTGGTAAGCAAGTAACGTGTGCCCGAATCGAATCCGAACTTCAGCGATCACACCATATTGCTTAATATAATATTATTATGATGGTAGTGCTCTACGACTTACTGCTCCCGGCACCGATACCCCACCACGCACAGTGTGGCACTAGTGTGGCGTGACTGCGTGAGCGACCGTCCGGGCAGTGAATGGTGATCGAGTGATACAGAAATATGTGTGTGATAACACAAGTGATAGGCGATAGCCGCGGACATCGCCGATCGCGTGTATGCCATTGAACTATATAATAATACAGTATAATTATTAAGATATAATATTTATACTATAGTACATAATTAGTATGAAGTTAAATGGTATGAACATTATACAACGCTATTCAGTTTTCGTCGCGAGCTTACTATCAGCCGCGGAAAAGGACGGGACTACACGTGTCACACAGATGTCGCTACCGTCTGAATTTTATCTTCCATGATCGCCGTGAACTCTGGCATGTGGTTCGTGTTGTCGTCCATTTTGCAATGCTATAATTTTTCTATCGTTACGCGCACGAATGATATCCTACTGAAATACATTGCGTCTCGAGTGGCGCCGTCCGGTAGTTGTTTTTTTTCACATCGCTGTCCCGTCCGGGTTTTTCTCCGTTCGGCGACGGTGTGTACACTCCGTCCGCGCGGTGACCGATTTTTTAACGTACGTATTTCGGGACGGACAACTTCGTCAAAGTTGTACGGAGTACCGAACCACGACGACGACTACCGCACATACAGACATTCAGCGATCACCGGGTGTACGTCGACGTGAGCTGTAAGTAGTAAGTACTCGGCAGTTCAGATGCTAGTAGCAAATTACCGAGAGTTGAAACGAAACAACAAAAATCTCCCGTCCGGTGCGGTTTAATTTCATGTAGCTACGTTAGGACTCTCGTGATAGTGGACGTGTGCGTCTGAGCGATCGCGCGCGCGCGCGTGCGAATGTGTGTGTGTGTATGTGTGCGTTCGTGCCACTGCCTCCGTCGTCGTCTACTGTCTAGTCATATAAGGCTACTCAGTGGAATTTGGCGTGCGTGCACATGGTTTTCTTCATCAACAGTGGACGACTACTGGTATACGAAAAATAAAATATCTCATCGAACTGCTGCCGCCCACAGCACATTACGGTTAAAATATGTGCGCCGTGTTTCGCAGCTGAAAAAAACCTCGTTATCGTGGCTTGTTTCAAAGACTGCGCGCCCGCATATTTCGTAATAAATTCTATTCCAGTTTTTTGTCAATCATCATTAATCCCCGTCGTCGACTATCTGTTACGGTTTGTTTTTCCACTAAATGTTGCTGCGTAAGAAGGCGGCCGAAACAGCAGGTAAGCGCCCGGCGACCGCGACCGCGTTTGCTGTTATACCGTACCGTAGTTGTAGTAGGCAGTTGTAGCCCCTCTGATATTCTCGGGATCCGGGGTCGTGTCCGTTTTATGTCCGGTCTGCGCGCGTGTCTCTGCACGCACGCTTGTGTGACACGACACGGAGAATCGTCGTACAGAGTTCAAACGGTAATTTTTTTTCATAAATTTCATTGTGTGTGTGTGTGTGTGTAATCAAATCGGTCGCCATTGGCATTCGATAGGTTCGGTGTGATAGGCGTACACTGTGTTACTACTGCTGGCGTGTGTATAGGTTAACTCATCGAGAAGTCGTATTCGGCTGGCTGATAACCTACAAATATATATGTGTGTGCACTGTGCACCACACCGAAGGTTTTTTTTTTCGATTGCGATTTTTTGCTCTCGTCCGTCGGTTCCAGTCTGTCGCCCTTTACACGGGTTTTTGTTTTTACTCTTATATTACGTATCTTTACTACTGTGTTACTTACCCATACTAGTGTATTATCGTGTAAGTAGTTTGCACCGTTTTCATATAGGTAGATTGTACATACTATTATTATTACTATTATTATTAACGCTATTGCCACCACACTTGCTGCTGACGTTTTTGTAGACAATCTCCAATAGTGTTATTTACTTTTTTTTGTACTATTCGTTCCCTGTTGGCTGGTAGAATATTTAGAAATCAATAGGTTGATTATTCTTTCTCTTGGGTTTGACCAGTAAATCGACAGTTATCTAGTTTAATTTCTGATAATGTTAGTTGTCATACAAATTAGTTTGTTTTTCACTCGGTCCACGCCCCTCAAAATCTTGGGTTTTGTATCTGTTAATCTCCTAGGACCTAGATGATAGATTTTTGAATAATTGTTGTCTTACATCTTCTCTAGACAAGCAGTTGTGAACATACTTGTGTGAAGTGTTATCCGAGATATTGATTTTGTACCTGAAATTGTCCACTATCTTTAGTTAGTATAACTTAATTTTAGCATGATTTAATGTTATCTATCATTATGTACCAGTGTATTTCCTAAAATAATACTGAAGAAGATAATGATGGATATTATTTAATTTAATTAATTCATAAAATAATTAAATAACATATGTGTTTGCATAAATGCTTAATTTTACTGTATAGAGGATGAATCTTAAAATTAGTGACTTATAGTGTCTTAGTGTATTCTTTTAGGTACCAATATAATTAATTTCTGGTAAAAGAGCTTCATCTGTTAGGCAAAGATGCATATTATCAACAATTATGTACTTTAAGAAGACTTATCAAAATAATACAAGTTATGACCACATAACATAAGGTACCAAATGGCCTTATTTGAAAATGCTAATAGTACATATTTTGCTTAATCTTCAACCTAAATGTACCTTAATTTAAGTCTAAAAATCTACCTAAAGTTTATTGAAATTGTGTAATCAAAGTTCTTACATTGGCTTAATCATAACCAGGCTTCAGAAATTGTTACATATTCCTGTACACTTTGAACGTAACTTTTCAGATAAACACGCCTTTTTTTAAACTGACACAATTTAATACATCTAATTTTGTTAATTTAGGACTTAAACTTATACGTAGGTAGGATTTTGAGAATAGATGACATAGTTGTAGGTTTTATTTTTATATTGAATTAAATAGCGCTTACTAAATTATTTTAAGAATCTGAGGTAAATTTAATATGACTACTAATCTCATTGTACATACAATTTTTTAATTAGCGTATTCAATTAGCATTTCAAAGAAAGTTTGAGATTTCAGTAAAATGTAATTTCATTGTTGGCCCATTAACTTTGTTTTTACCTTGATCTGTAATTGTTAAAGTATTAAATTGTGATAATTTCATTAAAAAATATAATTTGTGTTATTTTTTTTTTACATTTTGATATTTAATTAATAAATCATCTTTACAGGATATATGTATATGAATGGAGACGTAGGAAAAATTTCGATTGGGACACATTACAGTCCCTCTGAACCACTGACTGTTTCTACTGCCACAAACACTTCTTACAGGTAAATATAAAATATTTCAATTTTATAAATACTTTTTAGAGGGTGTTACCGTAGTATTTTTTTCTTATTCTGGTCCACTCACATTGTCAACAAGACACAATCACACAAAATTATTATTTTCGTGTTAGCTAAAAATAACACATTACAAAATGTATAGAGAATAATATTTTTGAGGAGTTGACATAGTCATTAATCTAAGTATTGCTTCAAAACTTTTAAATATTTAATTCTATATTTTTTTTTTAGCCTAGTATAAAGTCAAATAATTTCAAAACATAACTATAAATTATTTTTCTTTATTATTTTCTGTGAATACATTTTGTCTATGTTGCATTTTGAGAAAACAAAGTACGCTGACATCCTCTTAAATTTTTAGAACTAATAGTACATTTGAATGCACATTATTAGAACCTACTGATTTATAAACATTGATCATTATGGTGTCGAAATGTTGCCAAAGCATTTTATAATCTTATGCAAATACTTTGTAAATATATTAATTTTGCATTTATACCTGCATAAGTGACAATTTTTTTTTGTATTTACAACACTAAAATTTTTGTTATTTTTTAGTTTTTTTTTATTAATGCTGTAATTTTAAAGATTTTGCATTTTGATACATTTCATTTAGAATCGATTTTATTCAAAATATGAATATTTAAATTCTAAATTTGTGTTGTATGTATTAGTTGTTTGGAGTATTCCTATAAAATGTTTCTTATTTTTAACTCATTCTTTGTGGGAAATGATAACCAATGTAACCTACCAGTAGAAATCTGAATAAAAATGTATTATGCATAAATTATTAAAAAAATAATAATATTTATTCCAAGTTTCTATAATTATTACTGTTTTTTTTTATATATATATATATTTGCTTTTATTAAATTTTAATGTTATACATATTTTATTTATTAACTTGAAACATAATTTTTCAGTCTTTTTGCATAATTTTTTCTAACGCATACAATTAAAACCTAATAATGTAAATCTATTTTTATTATGGTGTCAAATTAATGCTGTTGTATAGTTATAATTCTTGACTTAGTTGTAGAAGTATTTTAGTGACTAGTGAGTTTACAATACTTAGTTTTTTAAAATTCTAAATCAGATTTTTTTCAATAAATTTTTTGAAATGTTATTAGTTAACAAGCATTGGCGTACATTTCTGCAATTCAAACTAAATACTTAATTATTTTACTCATTATTTTATCTTAGTATCATAATTGAAGATAAATTAGGTAGGTACATTCTTTGCTACAGTGTTATAAAATATAAAAATGCAATACATTGAAAAGTATTTATTTCTGTTAAATTAATGTTAATTTTTCTTAATATATTGAACAAAATGTTTCACTTATAAGGCTGCATCTAAATGAACTGGAACACTTATAAAAACCCTTATCCTATTCTTGTAATAATTTATTTTTATGAATATTTTTTCAATTAATAGGACTAAATAACGCACATTATTAGAACCTGATGGTTATAAAATTTATTCATTATGGTGTCGAAATGTTGCTAAAGTATTTAATCTTATACTGTTACTTGTATAAATATATTTATTTTATGTTCATACCTTGTATAAGTGACAAATTATTTTATTAGTTATGGATATTAGAAATTTTTGGTATTTATTATTATTATTATTATCAGGTTCATGAACAGATACATTTCATTTAATTTAAAATTTACTAATAATAAGCACAATATTTTATTACTCTAGGTTCGATTATTTATTTTGTATATTTCAGACATTTTTGCATGTAAATTTGTAATATTGTATAATAGTAATTTTATTGTATAGTAGGGGGGAATTAATCTGAAATAAAACAATTTTACTAACAACATTTAATGCTATTAACTGATATCCTAGTGATATAACATATTTTAGTTTTTGAGTAAAATAAACTATATTGGTTTTCTTAACAATCATAATATCTGAATATACATAATTGTTTTTTCATAATAATTGCCCTATTACTACTTATATTATTATAGATTTTTTATAGTGAGACAAATCTTACAAATTAAAATTCTACTTTAATCACTTGATAACTTTACAAACTCTATTAATGTGAATAATAACAATTGTAAGTATTCAAATGTTAACTTACCATTTGTGTTTCATTGTTTAAACTCTCAGTACTCTTAATTCAAAAATTTGGGTATAGACCTTGATTATTTATTAAAATATGATAAAATAACTAAAAAAAAATAAATGTTTACCAAATTGATTAATATTTCATCACAAAAAACTTTTGATAATAGTAAATTAGTTGAATATTCACCTTTAAATTAACTTATTGTATATCTAATGCAATTTCCTTAATTTCTTATTAGAGGAGAAGTCTCCTGTGACCAATTTCAAGTGATATAGTTAGATACCATTTCTAACTTCAAATTGATAGAAGTGTTACCAGCTCTGCAATGATCTCATATAGCTAACTGAATATAAGAGCAAGAGTTAAACTGCTTATAATAATATTATTACTTTCCTCAAAAAAATACAATTTTTAACTAGGGGTTTGATTATTTTGCTTTAAGGTTTTCATTTTTTTAATTAAATAAATTTAACCTATTTTTATCAAAACGATTAACAACTGATTTGCTTATTTATTATTTTATTTTATTGAACCATCAATATTGATTTACTAAATATTTATTAAAATACAAATAGGTTTCTTTTTAAATGTGCCGTGAAGGTTATGTGAATATAAAAACTTTTGGAGCAGGGTTGTTCAAACATTTTTTAGTCACAATCTACTAAAATATACTTCAACTTTGAGGATCGATTTCCATAGAAAATTTTTTTTATTATTGAATAACTATAATTATTAAGAAACATATAATTATGTGTGGCCCTAAAAATAAATTCTAATATGATTGACTTTAAAATTGTCCGCGATCGACTGTTTGGTCGCCCCTATCTTGGAGGTTAGGTTAAATGTTAACAAATAATTCCCGTGTATGTATATCACATTATCACATAATAATACGATAAAATAATATCAGTCAGCACAATATTTGTTTTCTTTCTCAGATTTACAGGTAACACAGATAAAACGCTTTTACTTAAAATTGTTTTTTTTTTTTTATATAATTTTTTGAGCAATCTCAAGTAAAATCACTTAAAATTATGGAGGATAATATTTTTGAGGGTATGATATCGGTTTTATATTAAGTTTAAATTGTTTTAAGATAATATTTACAAAAAGAAAAAAATAATTCTACATGAATGTATTTTGTTCATATTTGGTATAAATTCAGGATTTGCAAATTCATAAGATTATATTATTAAATTATTGGTATATACAATGAAATTTCTGTTTACAGACATTTTTACTTAGCCGAAATCTTTGTAACAGACAATATTTTAAATAGTTGACTCAAGTAATTTATATTTATACTCAGTTTTTTGACAATTGCCTACATGAATGCTATTAAGCAAACTATAATGTAATAATTTAATAAAAAAAGAAAATGAGTTTTGATTGAATCAATATGTGAATGTAACAATTAGAATTATTCTAATATTTTAATTTTCATCAGTTATTTATATTAATTCTCAAAATTATTCTAATTTATTCACAATAAAAATATATGATCTATAAAATTATGTTACACATTATTTTTAGTTCCATAAATGGAAGTTATGAAGTGTCGGCATCGGATAGTAGAAGTGGTACAGTAATTTTAACTGGAAAAAATAGCACAATGGTTAACGCTGAGACTTCTACTGAAAATATGCCATCGCAATCAGTAGAACAACTCAAACAACTTCTATCAAATCAGTTAGAATATTATTTTTCAAGGTAGAATTATTAATCTATATTTATTATTTTTAATTAAAAAAAAAAATATCACTTAAAATGTATTCAATAGAGAAAATTTGGCAAATGATGCGTACTTATTGTCACAAATGGATAATGACCAATATGTTCCAATATGGACCGTTGCCAATTTCAATCAAGTAAAAAAATTGACTAAGGATATTAAGCTGATAACTGAAGTATTGAGAGGTAAATTTTGTTTTATATTTTTAATTATAATAAAATTAATAATAATCTTCAATTAGAGTCGCCAAATGTGCAAGTTGATGATGAAGGATTAAAAGTCCGCCCAAATCACAAACGTTGTATTGTCATCTTGCGGGAAATTCCTCAAACTACTCCAATAGAAGACATCAAGGTTGGTTAATTAAGGGGTATTTTAATCACTTGTTATTTTATGTATATAAACATTAAATTAGGAGTTTTCAACCTTTGGCCTGTTATAAACATCCAATAAAATGACAAATTTTGTTATATTTTTAACTTCTAATCCAGTGTTTTTCAACCTTTTTTCATTTATGTACCCCTTGACCTCTCACCACTGCTTTACGTACCCCCAAATGTCAATTTATTATATATTCTTACACACAATATAAATAAGATATTATGAAATAAGTTCGATGATGGAAAATTTGAAAATAATATTTATTAACTAATTTAATTAGCCTTAAAATGTACGTATATATATATATATATATAAAACTATAGAATTTAAATTTAATGAAACCCCTGGGCTTGTTTGCTGGCACATAATTTTTTGAAATCTGGCTCCTCAGATAATAATAAGTCAACTCATAAATCTGAACTCACAGAGAGCCTATTACGATACTTATTTTTAATGTACGTGTACGACGAAAAGGCCCTCTCCACCAATACAGTACTCGTGAACGGCAGCAGAACATAAATGCTTTGTTTGAAAGCTCCAGGATACTCTTCTTTTACGTCAGCCCAAAAAACGATGAGAGATTTTTAAACTGCAGATTCGAAATATTTTTCATTGAAAGGGAATGGTATCCAGTGTTCTCCTTTTTCACATTTAGGGAAGTATTTATTAAACTGCCTTGGGTCCATTCAAATGTTGTACAACTTGGACTAACCTATCCCAATAAGATAAAATGCAGTGTTCAGCTGTGCCACAATATCAAATATTTCACAAATTACAAACCATTTAAAATACACCAATTGTAATTTTTTCTGCCATTATGCTTTTTTTAAACGTACCCCCTCATACCTTCTTACGTACCCCCAGTAGTATGCGTACCACAGGTTGAGAAACGCTGTTCTAATCAATTCATACTTATACTTTATTTTTTATAATATCAAGATAAAACAAATAATAACATTGTCCATTATTAAATTACTTTTGGTTACTATTCATAAATTAAGTTGTTTTATTTTATTTTATTTTGCCCTATTGATCAAATGAAAAGTAAAAGGGGCTCTTGGTATAAATATTAAGAAAGTTCTATTTTAAATTCTTCATTTTGTCTTTTTGTAAATTAAAAAAAAAAAAAATGTGTTACCTTTTTATACAAAAAATTCTTAAAATTCACTGTAATAAATAATAGTTTGGGAGCTTATAACCGTTAATATTCAGTTTAATTATAAGTATAAAGTATTTAGTTATGACAATTACATTCCATGTGGAATGTTAATATAGTTTTAAATACTACCTTATTATTCATGCAGATCATGAAACTTATACAATTTCAATTATTTTTTTAACAGGGATTATTTGCTGGTGAATCATGTCCTAAAATGATATCATGCGAATTTGCTCATAATAATTCGTGGTATATTACTTTTGAAAATGATGAAGATGCACAAAGAGCATTTCTGTATCTTCGTGAAGAGGTTAAAGAATTTCAGGTTAGTAAAATTTGTAAAATAAGTAGGTATTATATTATTATTTCTCTTTAATATAATACATGCATTAGAAATTCTTTCGGTATTTAAATTATTAATAATAAAAATTTTCATTATAAAATAACTTAAAAATAATTAGATGTAATTATGTTATGAACAATTTTTAAAATATTTTAATAATGATTAATGTCAACCAACTATTAGTGTCTCTGATAAATTTTCAATATCTGTTTTATACTCAATATAAACAATCTGTAATTGGGTTACTCGTGTTAACTATTTATTACACATTTTTATGAATTTTAATTAGTGTATGCTTTTGTTAATATACAAAAAAGTATAAAAATTCTTTTTGAATTGTAGGTATTTTGTTTAAGAAGTAGTTTTATGCTTCCAAGATATGTTTGAATTTTTAATTTAATACCATAACTTAGCTTAATGTACAATGTAGAACATTTGTTCAACAAAACGTTAACTAGGGAAGTTTTTTTTAAAATTTTGTAATCAAATTTAATTTCCTCAGTATATTATGAAATATTTTGTTACTCGTGAGAAATCTTTCAATTTTACGAATCTTACATCTATTTTATCATTTTTGAAAAGAATTTAATATTTATATGTTGTTAGATAATTATTATTAGTTTTTTACCATATAAATATTATTAAGTGTATCTTATAGCATTTAATGATTTTCTAAAATCGGACAAACCTTATTTATACATTAATAAGAAACCATCAGAAGGTTATTTGTACACTTTATAATAATTAGGGCTCGGAAGTTGATGACCTTAAAAACAATAAAAAATGACAAAAATGTT
>VUJU01002998.1:14028-30516 GCA_009835225.1 Aphis craccivora | reverse complement strand
ACACACATCATTGTAAAATCAATACATTCATCACTTCGTTCAGAATCTAAAAACATTAGTTGGTAATATTGTTAATATTGTATAAAAAAAAAACCAAAACACATTACCGGAAAATCAATAGCTTCTTCGCTCCGTTTAGAATTTAAAATACTTTAGACCGTAAAATAATTAATAACTTTTGTGGTCTATTTATTGATTGTATACAGGTACAATAGGTACATATATAGTTAGTTCCGTCGTTTCAGGGCTACAATGAATACAATGTGAACATTATAAACGCTCTAATAGCATAAGGTATTTTGTTTTTTCTTCATAGCTTAATATAATATATTATCGGTATTTTTTTTCACCGAATTCTGTACAACTCAAAAACTATCCATATTAAATTTATTTGTATTAAATCATGTATAACATTAATTTTGTTGGAGACAACAAAACATTACGACTTAATATTTTATATATTACCTAAAGAGTTTTTATTTGTGTTTCTTTGTGTTTAATTTTTAAATTACACCACTATTTAAAACACTTCGAAAAGTTCAAGGAAACTTAATAACGTTGTTTTGTGAATAGTTGTAGCAGTTAATAATTAAAATTTTTTTACGTGTATAATATTATAATATTTACAATTTTTAATTTTACATTTATATTTATTATTATTATTATTATTTATAACTAATTATATAGACATATATTTGCAGATGATTTAATATAATATTATGTTATTTATATTTACATAATACTATTATAGTATACATAAAATGATAAAAAATTGCATTGTTAGATATCTATGCTACGTAGTACGTATAACATTATAATTAACAATTTAATCATTTTGAAAAGCATTCATATCGCATATTAAATTAATAAATTATATATTGAAATAAAATCATTAGCTATATAAACCAACTTCGAAATAAAATGAATAAAATATCATGTCTTGATCAAAGAAAAACGTATAAAGAACATAAATGTCAAACTTCAAAGTATTCACTAAAGAAGTGAAATTTAATTTCAATTATAATATAAAATTGTTTTGTTAAAAATAAATGATATTATTATCAAGTTTTTTTCAATATTGGTTAGTTTTCATTGTTTGATATTCGATGGTCAATAATTAAAATAAACGATGTCCTTTGATCGAAGGTTATGTGGTGGCTTAAAGTATTTTTTAAAAAGTAAATTACTAACAAAACACATTAATGATAACATTTAAATTAAATAATTTATATGGGCCAATTTTCAAACGGTTTGGTCGTTAGTGTTGTCATATATACATATAAAACCACAACATGACCTTACAAATCAGTGATCGATGATCATATATCTAGATTCTAGACTAATCTTATACTAGATCACGTTTTGTCACAGGTAAATGATCACGATAATAGATGTTTTATTTCATATTATATATAGAGGAGGTATACGATACAATTATGGACATTCATACAGTTTTTTTCAAAGAATTAGCTCACTCTATAGAAAATTATGATGGACTCATCACCAATGTTTCATATGGTAAAATATCTCAGTGTAGAATATATGAATTTTATATTTTGTTGTTCACCGCGACCACTCAAATTGAACCAATATGATATTAATAAATAAACGATGTTTTAGTTTGTTATAACTTCAATGGTCATGAGTGCAATGATCCTAACTTCTAATGGGCAGATAAACCGTTACATAAATCCTATATGGCTGGAAATGGATGCTAACAGTGAATACTATCCTGGTGGTGAAGTAATAAGCCAAATTCTTCAAGATTACGGTTTAGCAGATAGTTATGGACCTTCACGACTTAGATCATCCACTCTTAATCGAAATGGTTACAGGAGATCTTATCCAAGAAACCGAATTGTAAATAATTTGAACAATGCATATGACTCAGATCCTTTATTAAATCAGGAATACGTTGATCGTAATTATGATTATGTTGACAACACAATCAGGTAACTTATTTTACTTTTATCTTATATTTGATTTATGACAATCTAAGTTGTCAATTTTCAACGAAGCATTTATTAGTTTTTTGTAGATTATGGTTATAGTTTTATTACTATTATAACTATTTAGGTATCTGTAGAGACTATAAAAATAAATATTGCTTAAATATTGTTTAAGAAAATTACTGCAAAAAAAAAAATATATATCGTCTAGCATAATAAACTACCTTCTACTTTCAAATCAATTAATATAGCACTAAGTATTTAAAATTATTGAAGTAATCCTTTAGTAAAACCATGCTTTTATTCAAAGTTTAAAACATGTAAAAATAAAAACATAATGTTAAAATAATATTTAATAATTCATAATTATTGATATTATTCAATAATTAAGATTATTATTAACTTTTTTTTATTAGCTATGGCAGTATAATAATACATTTCCCTTTCTCTTTTCAAGTAAAATCTACAATTATCAAATTTGAACATTTAATAGTTAAATTCTAAAAAAAATATCCAAAAATCAGAATTAAAAAAAATAGTGTTGGAAAAAAGGTATTTAAATATCATGTTTTTTTTCTGTTATTAGCTTTTTCATTAATATAAAATATGAATTAAAAATGGACTGTAAATTGAAATAGAAAAAAATGATTCTGGAAATATATCACAAAACTAATTAGTAATTAGGTATGAACATGTTAAATAGTTCTACGCATTTAGGTTTATGAATTTTACTTTAGATAAACTTTCAAAATAAAATTACACGTTTGTTTTAAAATATATTATCTTCATAATAAATATTTTGAACAAGAATATTTAACTGACTTTTTACTGATAATACTCAGTAACAATATTTTCGATTTATATTTTTCTAGAAAAGGTTTGTCAATGTATAAACATATTCTATTGTGTATTGGTGACCACTTTCCAATAAATAAAGATAGACATATGATTTTGCAAATAATATATTGTATTACTATTGAAAAAAAATTTAAATAAAAAAAAAAAAATACATCATTAAAAATCTGTCATAGTCATAATATAGAAGAGAGGTAAAGAAATTAAATCTTTTCATTTCAATGTATTATTTTATGATTTTTACCTACTTTGTCAATACTGTGTTGTATACTTACAATACAGCAATTTTATTCATTTTCATATTGAACTACATACTTTTTCCCACACAAAAATAAAATCATGTTATTAAACAACCTAAATAATTATATATATATAGGTATATATAAATACATAAATATTGAAATTAATGATTTATATGTATTTAGTTTTTTATTTATGTTAGTTCGTATTAAAAATAATTCAATGATCATTTTGCATACAATTTAAAATAACATTCTAATCATAAAAATTTTTAGGGGCTCTAATTATAGGTACAGGAATAGTCTGAATGATATTCCTCGGAGAACAAGGATTAACATGATTTCTGCGCCGAGGACTACTTATTATCCGGCTGATTACGTAGACAGAGATTCTGTACCATCACTATCTTACTCTAGGTCTAGAATAGTAGCTGGAGATCCGACCATGTCCCAGGAATTAGTAGTACGAGGCCGAGAAACAACTAGACTTATCCCGAGATCCACTGTGGCGACCGATACAAATGAAAAACGCAAAGTATAGCAGATTTCTAAACGTATGTATTATGATTTCCAGTAATGTCCAGTGCGTGAAATTAAAACCATCATGAGATATAATATTATAATTAAGTATTTTGAATGTATAAAATACTTCTATGTATTATGCGTATATAATAAATTGACTTCTTTCACGTTTCATATATCGTAAATAAAAAAATAAAAAAAATGTATAATTTATTTTTGCTCGGCTTATTTTCCTATATTATTATGCAATCTACAGATCACGATTCTTGGCGACGCGAGTGAATTAAAGCGTGATTTTTGGCTATGCTACCTAACTATAATATTATAAGAAACAAGAATGCGTGTCAGACGAAATAAAAGTGAACGTATATGAACATTTTCTATGACAGTCGGCCGTAGTTCACATTATAATAGTAAGTAGGTACCGTACATATAAATATATAATTTAATATAATATAATAAGTGTATACAACTCTAAAATGTTTTATCTTCCCAACGTTATATAATTGTACAGTAGACATATATATGTATAAACAAAACTGAATTGACTTACACTGCAGTTGAATATGTATATTGTTGTCTTAATAATATACTTAAACGAATGTATAAATATATAATATAACATATATTACATCGATATATTGTTACCAGCTATATTTTGCTTATGGCGTATAATATTATAATACATCTCGAACGCGAATTATGTATATTTACAATAGTATATATAAATATGTACCTATAATGTAAGCAATAGATATATTATCCATATTGTTAAATTCGTATTATTTGTTATTATTATAAACCGCTTTTAAACATGAAATTATAAGTAAATGCCATTTAAATGTCCGTACTACACTCGCATAAGCCATCATCATGCGTTTTAAACTCTGTTGTTTTCTATGGTTGTTAGAAGGGGAAATTACTGGTTTCACACAATGTATATACAAAACGTAGTCCAATTATTATTTCGTTTATGTACTCTTTCTCCCGCACAATCTGTCCGTCCGTCCAATTGTGTTTGCTCTAGTTTCAGTTCATTGTTTGTTTTCGTCGCATTTTCGCAACTATCATTATAGGGTAAAAATATCGTGATCTGCATTTAAATTGAACCTAACATTACGTTAATACATACATGCTACTACGAGTACTACCTGTGATGCAGTTAGTACTTACTACAATGAGACCCTGACATTAAAATATTAAACACAATATTTTAAATTTACGTTAAAGTCTTTTTTTTTTTATTATTACCGCATATATATTAGTTAAAGTTATTAAGACAATAATAACTCTTTATAAGGACAACAATCGATATTATAAACGTACAATAATAATTATTATTATATCGTTCGTAAAGCTAAACAATGCCAAAAAACCTGCAATGAAAAGGGATTTCAAAATATCTTAACACACTCCTAATACAATTTATTGTGAGTCATAATTCATAATAATATATAAACACGAATTTAATAATATTATATATACCTATATATATATATATATATAATATTTATTAAGTATATATAATAAACATTCGTAATTGAAGCTCTATATAATAATAATTATATAAGTATGCATTTTGAGTTTGTAATATAAAACAATTAAGTTAATTCATCTCAAAAACGAAACTATATTATATACTTTACGATGGAAGATGATTAGAGTAGGTACTATTGTTATTGGATATACCTATACATTTGAAATTAAATCCTGTAGCTGCATATAGACAGAATGTGGATACATAAAAGTTAGATGAATATTATAAACATGTATTTTAGGTTCATAAATTACTTCATTTTAGTTTAATTTAAAAGTTAAACAGAATAAATGTACCTACATAGAATTAGCGTTGTTTTCTGTAATGAGATTTTTTAAGAAACTTATCTATCCAAATCTTCTGTAATATTTTGAATTGTACAAACAAAATATAATATGATGATTATAATTCGCATGTTTAAAAGATGTCAGATGATTGATAGACTGATAAGATTTCGTGTAGATACATATTATTATCGTGCATTTTAAACACTAATAATAATCCCATAATATAGCAGTGTATAACCTACATTCGTTACCTAGTCATCCCGATCATACAATATAATAATATATATCTAATACTGTACAGTTGAATTAGGACCGACT
This sequence comes from Aphis craccivora, assembly GCA_009835225.1. Lineage (NCBI taxonomy): Eukaryota > Metazoa > Arthropoda > Insecta > Hemiptera > Aphididae > Aphis > Aphis craccivora. Next base: position 24,809 of record VUJU01002998.1, on the reverse strand, counting down.
GTAAACAATCTAGATAGGTATATCTGTAAGAAGTTAATAGCATTTTTTTAATCTTACGAAATATTTTAAAATAATGGTAGCATTAAATATTTAAATATAGGTTTATTATATTATGTGTGTATCAAAAAACATATAGGTATAAAATACGTGCAACTGTGCAAGCACGTCGTATAGTAATGACTGTGATGTAATAAACGCCTACAATTTTATAAACAGTTCCTTCAAATTTAATTTAAATATATAATATTTACAAAACAAACCGCACCCGCATAACATTTTATGTACACGGAGACCACACAAATATTAAACTCAAGGATACAATATTTAAATTTTAGACACTTAAATATCATCATACGTATATACTTATCAGTTTATCTACATTGCTTTATTTTAGTTTTAGTTTTAATTTACATTTGTAAAAGGTTTGTTTGACCGATATTTTATGTAAAACTGTAATAAGTTAATTAGGTACATTACATGATAAATTATAAATGTATGTTCCCGTTCTAATGTCATTCTAAACTTGATACTTTGTAAATATGTGTAAAATGTAAATATAAAAATATATACATACATTGATAAATTTTTATGTTAGAGACTCATATTTAGTCATATAATATATCTATTAAATATATGTGTAGATCAATCTCGTGCGTTATGAACTTATAACTTATTTCTTATAATCATAGTTATATCACCCCTTTACCGACTTTACCATAGATAGAGATTTTGTGAGTCAATTGTTTGAGTTAAAATAATATTAATTATTTAAAATTTTTCAATCATTTTTCAATCATTTTTAAACAAAATTATTAAAGTAATCTTAAAGTTAAGTAATTGATTTTATTTTTATATCCGGTATTGATACATTTAAATATTACAAGTTCTTTAAAAATAAATACCAACTATTTAGGTACTGAATTACAATTTCAATTTTAGAAATGCGATAGTTTTCAAAATTTTAAACTTATTTTTATTTATGAATTGGAAATGTTTTTTTTTACTTAATTATAATATACCTAGTAATTCAGACAGTTATTTTTTTCATACATTTTTTGAATTTACCTTATGTTTAAAGGAATAATTACGAAAAACATGTGGTTTATAACATAATTTAAGTAAGTGAGGTAATAATATTAATAACTAATTATATAGTTCGTTATTTTCTTGTGAAATTGAAAAAAAAAATAGTATATAGGTATTAAATAAAAATTAATTTATATATCTTAAATATGTATGTAATATGGATTATATGATGGAAAATATATCTATTAATCTTAGTTTTTTTAAAAAGTATAACATTTTTTTAAATTAAATATACATTAAAAAAAAAATAATAATAATATACATTTTTTAAATTCATGATTTTAAACAATACTTTAGTATTATAAGTATTCAATATATTTATTATTTATAAATTTAAAAAAACTCATTATTCACTAATATTCTACGAGTTTTAAAAAATTTAAATACTTTAACAATATTGTATGTGAATTACAATACTTAAATTCGAGCTTCGCTCAGAACCATTTTTGAATTGCTAGTAATAACTGATGAATTATTATACCTATTTATTATTATTATTATATTTATTATATCGTATTTAAATTTAGAATATTGAATACTAAATTACTAAATAATAATAATAATAAATAGGTATAATAATTCATCCGTCATTACTATCCTGCATTTAGCGAAGCAAGACGAGCAAGCTTCCCCTGGCCACTATGTACCCATTAATCATACAGTCGGTATTTGTATCCTGTCCAGTTTTTATATTCATAATACAAGTAACTATTTAATTATTGTGTTTGTAATTAAATTTACCTAAAAATGTATGAACCAATGACAATTATTATTATTGTTTCAGAATTATTTTTGTTTGTAATATTTATATTTAAATAATTGATTTTAAATGTACAAAATGTATTTAACTTATGATTTAAAATGTATACTTTATTACTATAATATCTACTTACCTTTTTCAGTTCTGCACAGTAGACAACAGAATATAATATGTAATAATATGTTTCAACTATAACCTTCAAAATACAATGAAATTCCTGTACAATTTTACTCATTTTGGTAACAAAAAATCAAATATCCGCATTTACAATTCACATTTTATCCCAAATACACTACCTATATTATATTACATAGTCCATTGTCATAAAATTAATAATTAATATTTAAAAACTAACAATAACAGAAAATTATTTATATGAGATTTGTTTGTTTAAAAAAAAAAAAAAAACAAACTAAATTATATACTTATATTTGTACAAAATTCTTTTTATTAAAAAAAAAAAACCACAATTTACCTAACAATATTTTTGCTGTTTTCAAATCATAAAACAATGTATAGAATACCTAAGCATAAAATATTTTTTGTTTGTTTTTATTAAAATCAAAATTATATCCCATAATTAACAATATTATTGTATAGTATAGAAAAAAGACCTTGTACTATAAAATATATATTACCGTTATAATCATGCAGTAGGTATAATGATTAGATATATACATTGCTATAGGCATGGAAATAAAAGTGCAACTGTGCAACTGAGAATTGAAAATAAATGAAGACTTTTTCAATATACTGGTCTTAAAGAATAAAGAATTCGATAATTATGACTGTTGGTGAAATATGGTAGTAAGATTATAAGACCTTATAGGTATGTGACGCAAACCTTAAGGACCATATGTAGGCCCTTTATTGGGTACTAAGTATACAAAATGTACAAAATAGTCAATATATGCCTTGTTGTCAGAGCACAAGGAATTAACCATACATAATATTATAATATCTTCTGTTGGAACTCAAACTGTTTATCCATGGCTGCAAGTATAGATTGTAGGTATACAATATACAAACATGTATACAATGTAGATTTCACAAAGTTAAAAAAAAAAAGTTAGTTGAATTTAATACTTATATTCACTTTTTTTTTAAATAACATAATATTGGAATAAAAAAAAATAAAAAATTTTCGAAACATAAAATGTAGGTAATATGTATATATGATTGTATATAGGTATTAGGTAGATAATAGGTATTCGTATTGATTACTGCAGTAATGTTTATAATTATAATATATACCTAGGTAGTAGGTACTCAATGTTTTATTAGTCACAAGTGTAAATAACTAAATTAAATCTACTAAAAAAATAAAAAATAAATAACTACAACAATGTTTTCATAAAATATAAATTACGACCAATCCTTAGTGCTTAATTGTATTTGTATCGACATTCATAATATACCGTTTATTCATCGTTTTCGAATTAAACATCCGCCGCAAGTCAATTTCGGATAATAATACTAATATAGGTGCTTACCTATGTTTAGTGTAATATCGTGTATCTAATATCTATACATAGCGTGCTTATTGATATTATTGTACAATATTATAATATACATTATATTAAATTCTAACGTAAAATGTTACGTGAGGATGTAATATATATATTATATATATATATAACTATAGCCAGCTGGCATTGGCGGTAGTGACTAAAACGTGAACAATTATTATTGCAAACTCGTGATCTACTACTTGCACGCGTGTGTGTGTGTGTGTGTGTGTGTGTGAAGTATTAAAAATAATAATGCATAATAATATAGATATGGGGGAAGTCACCGCGTTCGCGAACTAGAGTAAAAGGAACACCGCCTCTAAACTACATCGTGACCACGTTAACGTAAATCAGTCATGCTTTGAACACTGTTCTCGTACAGACTTGTTTTCCTCGCGCAACTGTCCGATGTTTTTTGAAAATAAGTATAACAGTATAGTATATTATTGATACCTACAACATTAAAAAATATACATTTAATATTTAATTTCGAAATTTAAACTGTATACTGATTATATATATATATATATATATATAGATTAAAATACAGATTTTGTATCTAAAACACACTGTAATTTTTAAATTTGAATCGAGATCTATTTATTGGTTTTCCATAAGACATATTGTGGAGCGTAATAATAACGATATAGTTAATAGATGTCAATATTTAAATGTTTTATCATATTGTGAAGTATCTGCAGGTATGTACCTATAACCATAATATTCTATCATTTATATTATTTAAATTGTAATACTTTACTGTAGGTATGTACTATATACACATAAATACATTACATTTATCTAGCTTTAACCATTGATTTTATAATCTATTATAAAATCAATGATTCAACTAAATGCTATAATCAGTATGACTATTATAATATAAGACGTGTATAAACAACAAGGACCAAACATTTAAACTATTTACACGTGGTTTTTAAACTTGCTTTAACTTGTTATTGAGTTATTAATTAGATAATAATTAAAAAGTTCAGTTAAAATGATTGATACATTACGAATTGCATAGTGACTAATTTATTTAAAATATATGATGTTAATTAAAAGATTTAAATTCTTAGTGATTTACAGACAAAGGTAAAATTAAATACAATAAATATGAAATGTTATAATCATATGTAACTTAAATTTTAAAAAAATCTAAAAATTTTAGTGTTTACCAATAAGAAATCATTCTGTAACAAGCTATACCTACTTATGTATAAAAATTTGTAAATTTATATAGAATTAAAACATTATATTATGCAAGTATCTCCATAAGTTTCATTAATTTAAAGTAAGTTTAATTAAATTATAAATATCTACTTACATTCAATTTTCTACTAGCTATTCTTCTATATAGGTCCTATCCTAATATTTTATCCTTTTTCTGTGTTTTATTAAGCGTATGCCCACAAATATAGGTACTTATTATATAATTTATATTTAATTCTATTTATAATATAGATAATACATTATTCTAATGAAAGGTTAACCTGTTGATTGAAATTTATTGACTTTTGAAGTATTTTTAAATGAATATTATATATTATGTGTTTAGTGTTATAAAGAATAAAATTTGGCATTTAAATATTAAATGAAAATCTACGATTTGCAGTCCCATGTACATTTATATTTTTCATACCCTATTATACAATTTGGATTAATTTTTATTGTAATTAGAAAGAAAGTTTTCTAACTCCAAAAAACAAGTATAATACCTAGTCCTAAAAAGAACAGAATTTATACAATATTTTAATGTATAATATATGTTTACAGCATTGAATATTAACAAATTGTATTTATACAAAACTATGATAATTTGTTTAATTGTATACACATACGTCATACAGCATATGAACTACACAATGAAGATTTTTTTAAAACTGGGTAATAAAGAACTTTCTAAAACTCTAAGTATTTGAAATGGTAACATTTCGTGTTCAAATATTCATACAACTAGTAAATTAATTTTTTTATAACATGTGTAGTTAATTTGTTTATATGTACATATTATAATAAAAACCAAGGCCCATTATATAGGAACTATCATAATAATGACTTGGGTGCATTATACATTTATTCGTTATATTTTAGCTTACCTTTTATGGTACCTATATTAAAAACTTTTTAAATAACAAACAGAAAGAGTTTTTTTTATTTATTTAATTTTTTTATTAATACATATTTTTCACTTTCATTATCATAATAAAATTTATTTAGAGATGGTGCGATATTATATTTTCAGATTTTATTTAATCTTGTAGGTACCAGCTAGGTATACATTAATAGTCTTTGAAACCGTTAATGTTTTAAAGTACAATTTTGTAAAACAGTAAAAAAATATTTACGTAGGTCTATCTAAATTTAAATATGTATAGATACCTACATATTATTTACTATAAGTAGGTAAATACTAATAATAATAGCCTGGATTTTTTTTCTATTGTATAGGTACCTAAATATCCTTATAAATTATAACAAAACAATTTCTGATTCTAAAATTCTTATAGTACGCCTAATTGTATTATTTAGTTATGCAACTTATTTCAGATTACAGATTATATAGTATATTGGGAAAAATAATGCAATTCACTAATAAGTAATAACTATAAAAAGTAAAACCATTAAAAACAGATCACGTAGTTTTGTGATGGATGTTTTAATTAAATAGGTATCTACCTATATCTTATTATAGGACCATACTCTTACGCTCACATATTTTAAGAGTTTAAGAGTTTTTTTTATTATCAATTAGCTTTTAGTCACTTTAAGATTTAAGTTCAAGGATAAAAAATGACGCGTGAAAATAAATATAATAAATATATCATAATTTCAATATTTCATAGATATTTTTCAATTTTACAATTCGAGATAATAACTTTCTCCGGATAAATCATACATTGCATTTATATTAATGTTATGATGTAATATAAAAATTATTAATGTTTTGTTCGTATTGTAGTTTTATCAGTTAGTTGGTCAAGGTAGACGACCGCTATCTTCATTAACTTAATAACGCACTACATATGTCTTATGTCTTTCTCTATACGTATCTCCAGACAACATTTGACTTTTTTCATCATAAAGTTCAAATTGCGAAATAGTAGAATACCTATAAATTATAGGTTAGATTAGATTCAATTATTTACTTATACACAATTAAATTTCGGATTTTCATATAAATGAAAATAATAATGCGTATTTTATTATATATACCTTCCTATATTATTGAAAATAGATTATTATTTATTAATAATCACTTCGTTCGTTGTTTATGTAATCAAAAAGTTACAAGTATGAAATAAAAAAGAATAATTATTATTCAAAGTTTTTTAATAAACTACATACTTATAATTATACAGTAAACTTGTAGGTATACAATATATTTATATTATATATCATATTTGGTTATTGTATGTATGTATTGTTGTAATATCATCGTAAAGGTTAATAATAATCATATAAATACTAAACAAATTTGTAAGCTTAAACATTATATATACATTTTACTGATATTTATAACTTGTTGAATATGATTTATAAATTATAAGAGTAGTTTTAATAAAATCCAACTTAATTAATGTAATTTCCTAAAAAAAAAAAAAGATTCCTAGACCACTAATATTATCCTTGTCGACCATCCATCTGAGGCTGTAGAGAGATTCATTTAATTAACCAGTGCATTTTTTTAAAATAAAATTAACAAAATATATGTAATTACAGAACTGTTGTACTAAATCTTAAAAATAGTTATTTTGTGATGAAATAATATTTTAGACTCGAATAGCGGTATTCGTTATTATATTGAATGTATGAGTATTTATTATAATAAATGTATATAATACAATAATACTATATATTTAATTTTATCCCGTTTATATAATATATGTAGTTAATCATAGACGGTCTACGTTTTTGATATAGATACTCATACTGTATAATCAGTGGTATAGTATGAAACTTGGTGGTCCTAAGGCCTAAGGTGGGGCTTTCACAGAAATTAAATTTTTAAACAGTGATGTTAGAAAGAATCTGATGCTCTACGATGTTTTTTTGTATTTTAAATGAAATGATTTTCAACAAAAACATAATTTAAGCAAAAAAAAATATTCAATGTTTTTTAATGTTATAATAAAGGTCCTATGACCTCCTTCCCAACTTAAACATATCTTGTAGGGCTTCGATGGCTTCAGACCAACTACGCATATGAGTATAATATAGATTCAAAAGCATCAAAGATTATAATTGCACTTAAACTTGAACATTTATTATATACACCACGGTCAAATAAACACGCCCACTATTTGGTTAATATATAAATGACCATAGTTATCATGATTCATGATATTATATTATTAGTATATATATGTAGGTATATATTACTACCTACGTTTAAATATTATAATAATATATTCTGAGCGAATTAAAGAAAATAGATTATTGACTAGTGATATTTCAATAATATTAAGTGAAAAATAATGTAAAAAAGTAGGTAGGTACGCAATTATAGAAGCATGTAATAAAAATTATATTTTCATAATAGTTATTATTGGGGTTTGGATTATATGGGGAAATATGTAGTCTTAATAAGAATAACTACATTGAATTTAACTTAATGCATCCGTCTAATTCATCAAATTGTTTAATTATATTTATTTAACATTCAAGAAGATAAATGGATTCCCCCAAACAAGTCGTGTAGGATGTTTATGATTTAAACATTATACAATAAAATATGTAATTTTATGTTCAGTCTTAAAATTACTAGAAAAGAACACGAACAATATTTAGAACGAAATACCTAATATAAAATACAATAACTATATTTAATTTACAAAAATAAAATTATAACAGTGGTCAGTGATTAACTTATTTAACTTATTATACGATATAACACCAACAATGGGTTAAAAAATATTATATTAAATAATTAATAAAAATAATAATTTAGATAAATCATTATTATGTATATTCGGCTATATCTTTACGAAGAAAATAAAACATAGTTCGATACGAATAGACACATAAGCGTTATAAGTCATATACGATATTATGCCTTTAAAATTTAAATTTATCAAAATAATTTATTATACTGCAGCGTTTTATAATATTTAAATATTTTAGGTGTTTCTTATATGACTTATGACTTATGAGTAATATGCATACGATGCAGTGAGTGTATAATTAAAATATAATAGCCAATTATTCACATAATATATTGTAGTATAATCTTATTGTACTGCGTATAATATTTCAAAGTCAAGAGTGTATGGATTTACTACACAAAAACAATACATACATTTATTTAAATATAATATTCAATTATTCAATCAAAGCGTGGTATACAAATTAAAACACGTTTTTTTTTGTTTTGTTCTGCACATCGTTTCTGAATTCTTTAAATTCTTATATTGTTATTGGTAAATGGTTGTATAAAATTTAAAAAAAAAGAGAGAAAAAGCACACACACCAATGATTCCACACTGCACTTTTTTGAATAATATAATATTATGTTCGTTGTTCTTGCAGCGAGTCTTGACTTTATAGTAAAAGGAATCATTATAAATAATTTACAATAATATATCGAGTGTGGTTATGTATTCCAATGAAATACATTTCAATCATTCGAGGACACCTGTAGTGTCGGTAGATTCTATTTCCTGCGATGGCTCAATGTTGTCGGGCGGAAGAGCTCCTTATAATATTATTATATAGTTATAGGCAGGTACCTATTATAGATACATATAATTTGCACTCAGACTCGGCGGTTCTGGACCGTTGAACCGCTACAAGTCATTTGATCCGTTCACCGGGATAATTTTCTATATGAAATTGTCGCCGAAAATTCGTTGTGGTACATTAGTGAATCGCAGAAAATCGATTGTGAAATTTTAAATTCTTTTAAACTAATTACAGTTTAAACTATCCGCGACTGCGGGTCAGCTCCATCAAAGCAAATAGGAACAGTATAATATAATAACAGTAAATTTTTGTGAAACTTATTTCGATTTTAATTTCTCTAACCTTTTCAATACCCACTGACACTTTTGCTATTTAAATTCTACTCAGGTAGAAATACGCGGACGTGTGTATAAACATTCAAGCGCGCGTACATACACATACACACGTGTATATTCATAAATTCGTATACAGATAAAATCGTTCAAAATCGAAATCTTGTCACTATAATATTATGTACAGTGTACGTGGACATTGGCACATCGCAGAACAATACGCGCGACTAAGCTGCTTACAAACACAACATATATAATATATTATATATTGTTTATACCTGTCTATATGTATAATATTTATATGAAAACAGTATTACGTATGTGTGTTGTCGGTGACTGCTATAAATATATAATAATAATATGATGAATGTGTGTGATACTGTCATCGTTGAATCGTTCCAATTTTATATTATATTGTCAATTATATTTAGCATTCGACTCATGAAAGGGAAATTCGGACGTCTTTCGTTCAGTTTACACCAAATTATCGATTCGTTTTCACCAATTGTACGTGTAAGGACCAAATTAAAACGAAAGTGACGATGATGCTTTTATTTTATTTTTCTCACTCCGACATTATTTTATAATATAGGTAGATACCTCTCGCTTATATATACCTAGAAGAGCAGTTTATATATATATATATATAGACTGTATATTATATTGTCTTTTATGTGACTAATCAAATTGGGTTCCAAAAACTTTCTTTTTATATTAACAAAAACACAATTTAAGTAACAATAAAGAATTGTTATTGCATTTTTTATTCGTATTAAAATATCTAATTATTTTTCTGACCATTTTTTTTCTTTGGTCTTTTGATTTTTAGATTCAAACTAAGATTATTTAGTATTTTTAATAAACTACTTTTAATCGAAATGAAGTATGAACTGTTTGTAATTATTAAGTAATAGTAGGCAAAAAATACTAAAGTAGGTACTATTATTCGTGCAATAAAATTTAAAGTTTTTTATTATTTAACAATTTATAACAATTAAACGACTAAACATCAAATTTAATTTCACGATATCTAATAAATATTTAAAAAATTGAATTAACATTATTTCTTAAAATTATTTTATTAAAAATAGAGTACTATTATATTTTTACAGTTTTAAAACAACTATAGAACCAACTGTGCAGTGCGTACGTATAATGTATGCCGATATCTTTGGGGAAGATCATTTTAAAATTAATTAGCACAAATCATTAATTGTTAAATAATAACTGGTAAAATATGTATATGTCTAAAGTGTGCTATAATTCAGTCGGCCCAACGGCTATAGATAACTTATAATTTTTCCTTAGTACCAATCTATTGGTACTTGGTAGTATACGCTTTTATTATATGTAGAGGGATATTTATGACATGTTATAGCCAATAAATATTAAATTTTATTAATAATAAAA
>VUJU01002998.1:0-13978 GCA_009835225.1 Aphis craccivora | reverse complement strand
AGTCTTTTATTCGTTAATATTTTTCCATTCATTTCTAACATCGAAGTCAAGTTTTCAAATTTAATTTATGGGTACCTATACATAATTGAATGTCACACGGTCGTCGGTCATCAATTTCACACTTTATATAGTATACCTAATTGATAATACAAAAAAGTGAGATACACCTAGAAGTTGATATTTTATATAAGTAATTAATGAGTAATGACTAACGATTTTTGATATTTTAAATGTATTTATACAGCTGGTTCAACATAATAACATAATTATACATGCTACAGTGTGTTCAACGATAAAGGTAACATGAAATATTTCGAATAAATGACCTTAAATGTTATTCGGACTTTTTTTTGCAACATAGGTAATAATAAAGAACTAAATATTTTACTTGTTTTTCGAAAAATGTTTCGATGCATTCGCATCTATATAAATATATTTTTTTAAATTGCACTCTCCTTTTTTTAGTTTGAATTTGAATTAAATTATTTTTTAACAACTTTGACTTAAAAAGTTTTTTTCTAAAAATGGACTTATTATATTGAGAGTAAAATAAAGTTTAAATGTATGCATGTTGTATTATTGTATTATTTAACGATCCATTTATAATTTTACTAAGTTTTATATATAATTTTGTATGACTTGTTTTTAATACTTAGATGTGGTATTATAAGTAAGAAACCACATAGAATTATGTAAAATTACTAAAATTATAAACAGACTGTTAAAAAAATAGGTATATTAAATACAACATTGTATCCTACTCAAACCCCTGACACTTATTCATGATCAATATGAAATATGATTTTTACCACGGACTAAGATAATATAGTTTATCTTAGTCCATGATTTTTACCCAACAATTTTATCTCATAGCTGGTGACTTTAGATTAAAAATATTTAAAAGAAAATAACTAGCATTTCTTGAGATTTTTGGGTAGGTAGTTAACTATAATATAGATTACAATAGTTTTTTTTTTTTTAATTATATTAAATAATTTACAAACCATATCAAACGAATTTAAATATAGTAGGCACCTACCTATATACTTTAAGCTTTAAGGTATTTCAAGAACTTGCAGGGTGGTGAAGTTGTTTACTCAATGGGCCTTTAATCGATAAGTATCTTTTTTTTATCCTTATAGCCAATCTATAGCAATTGAAACCTTAAAAAAGTAACACATTACTACCTATATATATATATATATTATATAGTATAAATGATATACCTATACGGGCTATATACACTATAACTATACTATTTGTAGGCTATATAAACATTTTAGATTAGGTACGAATCGAGGTTTATAGAATAATAATCTACATAGTGTTATACGCCGCGTGTGTATTTTTCGTTAACTAATGTTGCAGTATAATCTGCGATGAATAATAATAATTATTGCTATAGCGATACCTACGCATCATCACACCTAGCACTAAAAGGTTTAGGGATATTATTTATTTTTAATGTACGCGTTATTGATACATATTATAGACGGGCGTTACAATAACCGTCTAATTATTAGTTCAATAAAACCATATCGTTATTGTTTTTTTTTTTTTTTTTCAGAATGTCGTTATGACGTCGGCGGTGGCTTTATCGTCGGTTACTCCTTGTCCGGATCGCGGTGGACTGCACACGTCCGTGTACTTTTGGTTGACGCTACTGGCCGTGTGTCAATGTCTATCCGGGACACCGACCGCGGCGTCGACGACCCGCCATTGGAGCCTGGCCGAACTTTCGGTGACGTCTAGCGAACTGCCCAAACAGATACCGCCGCCGCCCTATCCCGTACAGCAGAGGATCCAGTCGACTCCGCACTACGACCAACAGCTGAAATTGCCGTCGGGAAACGGCGAAGGTTCGCGGCATCAATACTATCCGTGGACCCGACCGACGGTGTCTATCATAATTTGAGCGGACAGATTCAATCATTAAAATGTATATCCTTATCCGCCTTTATCATCGCTTTGCCAACAATCACTCATCGCTATATATTATACGTATTACCTATCGTTTGATGCCCGTCGCGCGTTTCGATCCGCGGGTACCGGAACCGAACAGAAATGGGCCGGATCCTTATTAGTATACAATGTGCATAATAATATATTATCTTTAATACGAATCCAATACGGTTTGTACGCGGAAAGTGCATTTAACATGCAGAACCTTCAAATCACCGCAGTCGTTATAGGACCCTATCCAATCGCTACGAGTAAAAGTAATCCGAACTTTTAGTACCTATGATGTCTTGCACGAGCGTGAAAACCCCATCCTCGAAATCGGAGCAGATATACAAATCAAATTATATGAAAAAAAAAAAAGGTTCCAGTTCCTGAATCACCAATTTTATAGTTAAGTCGGTTTAACAATAATATACTAAACCTGCAATACCTGCAGATGATTATAATGTTATTCAATTTTGGCATTTTTTAACTGTTATAAATTATATAGGTATACCTATTATATGTACGTCATAAAATAAATAACTGAGACATGTAGCGGTGACCAAAGTTACCAGCTGGCTAAACCACAAGTACCTACCTGTATTATGTTACCTTCACGTTATCTATTTTATTTTTATTTTTTTTTTTAAGTAGGTATTACGATTGAAGATGTGTATCTTTCTGACCGTACCTACACTTATATTTTTATATTATTATGTTATTTATTTATTTTTATATATTAAATGTAATCAGATAATTTTAGATGTAAAAATTATTACACAAATACCTACACAACATGTAATTTATATATCAAAAAATATATGAAACATACATTTAATTACACGATACATTATACAAAAATTCTAAAACAGCAATTATTGGTCAGTCTAATCATATAACAAACATAAGCTATGAATATTATTTGGTCCATTATACATTTAATACAGATGGTACACAATACACATAATTATGTTAATGATCCACTAATATCAACATGGCCGGATATCACACACTTTTTTCCTCGGGGCAAGTATAAAATTAGAACCGTCTTATTATTCAGCCTTCTTTTATTATATGTATCACTGTTATTTAGTAATTTGGCTTTGGCAGCCCTTGATTAAGACTTCCGGACAAGCGCCCTGGTTTGCCCCCCACCCTAGATGTAGTCCTGAATACCAGTATACCAACAGTGTCACCACTCACCATTTTAATTATATTTTCTGAAAAATAAAAGTGTATAGTAGGTTAAGGATTTTAACACTTTCTTTATTAGGTATTGAATTTTCTTACATAGTTATTTTAACATCCATTTTAAGTTCATCATATCCTACATTCCTGTTAATGATTTTCTTTGATTTCTTGGTTAATTTTTTCAGTGATGCCTTCTATGCCTAATGAAGTTTGCACAACTAAAATTTTATTTCTTGATCTGGAACCCTAAAGTACATATTTTTAGAATTATTAATGATATTAAAATAATTATTATTAAGTATTAACACTATTTCCTAATATGTGGTCTACTGTAATTTTGTGGTATACCAAAGATAAAATGCTCACACTGTTATTTTATACCATTTTACTCTGTACTTCCCAATGCCTATGACTATCATCAATATAACTAATAATTAAAGGTAATCTATGTCGCCAATCATACGCGAGCTATGTTGAGATGAGAATTTACTGTAAGTTTAAAAATAATTTAAATGGTTTAGTGTTGTAGTGGTGTATACAACTAAATTATATAATTTAGTAATTTATAATTAATTACATTTTTTTTTCAATTCATATTTTCTTTTTTATATAAAATATAGATAGGCCACATACTTTACTATAATTTTTAATAAGATGGACAACATACATTGGTAGACCACATATAGGGAGGAAATGGCACTCTATTAAAAATGTTATTAAGTTAAAACAATTAAAAATAATACTTTTCGATATTATCATATTATGCCTGTTTAGGTAAAATTAGTTTTCTCATTTTCTTATTAGTTTTTCAATTAAACATGTTAAAATGTAGGAATATAGGGCAATTTTCCATCGTACATTTTTTCAAATATTTTTTAATAATATTTATAAATATGAAATTATTATATATTTATAATTATGGTATTACTTTGATAGTACTTTTTATTTTAATAAATGTACAATGATCAAACAACAATCAACTATAGATCTAATTAGTAATATAAGTATAGTGGTAAAGAGAAATGTTCTGTCTTCTATCCACCAAAAATGGTCCAATTACCTAATATAGATACTACTAACATTATAATCTGAATAAATGTTTAAATAACTAATTAATTAACAAAAGAAATAAACTTACTCGATCTAAACTCAAATCACTTTTTCTCAAACCCAATACTTTTGAAAGATATTTTATTAATTCTGCATTAGCTTCACCATCAGTCGGGGGAGCATTTATCTGAACACCAACTCCGTCAGAACATATATCTTTATACACACACATGAAAAAAAAAAACTATATAAATTAAACATAATACACAATTTTGTGATTTTTAAAACACATGGTGTTCACCCATTTAATTGGGACCTTTTATTGTCTATTAGTTTAAGTTTATTACTAAATGCTTAAACATATGATTAATGCTAACAATGCAAAATGATTATTAATTTTGCTAAAAAAATATTAATAGATAATATGATAAAAATTCAATTCAAAAGATATTTTTGTTTATTACAATAATTGGTAAAAATCTGCATATTTTTTAATACTATAGACTATAGTAATTGTATGAAGTACCTGTTATGTTATTATTTTTAGCACCTGGTTTGGCATTTATTTTAATAACAATACTTCCCGATTTATCGATTGTTATAGGTCCAGTCTGAATAGTCTCTAATTTTCCTTGAACTTGTTTTGTATTTTTCTTAGGCATTATTTTTATTATTTTTGAAGAAAATAAAACAGTATTAAAAAGTCTCATTTATTTGGTCAATATAATTTCTAAAACTCTAAATGCTAAAAATATGTGAATTATTTACATTAATTTTGTTAAAAATTAAAAATGAACTGCTTTTTACTACTATTAATTATCATTACTTTGATGTAATAATTTAGACAAAAATAACAAAAAAGTCAACTTAAAATTTAAATTATTATCTTGAACAATCTTCATAGTTGATTAATCAAATATTAGTGATAAGAATATTGATAGATAGATTATACTATGATAATACTATTTATACCACAACATAAAGATGGTTAGACTATTGACCACACTATGGTTAAATAGTTATAATTATTATACTATATAAGTTCGAATATGATTTATGAACTATTAGTTTATATTCATAGTTAATATATTATTTTCTATGGTTACTGGTTAGACAGGTTTTTACACAGATATATAATACAACTACTTGTATTATATATCTGTGGGTTTTTAGATACTGTCTATCTTGAGCCGTGGGTCCTGGAAATGTCTGCTTTTCTCACGACCACGGTCTTAGAAGATATCTTCTAAGACCGTGCTCACGACATATATAGTACACTATAGTCTATAATAGATCTGTGGCTTTTCTTGACAATTCTTATCACACTCCGGCCATTCAAGCCTCAAGGAGAACTGTAGTATATTTCCTTTTTAAGCATTGAACGGTGAATGCTTATATTATATTATATTTTTATAACTTTATAATTAAGAGGAAGCAACACCCATATAGAGTTGTTATGATTTTTTTAACCTCTCAGGACGCTTAACTTTTTGAAATGTAATATTGTAAAAAATCGGGATACTAAAAAAAAAAAGGCGGGTAAGTGGGTACCGCTATGCTGTACATTAGGTACATTAGGTGGATCACTATTATATATTATAGTAGTGTAAAATTTGAATCCAATGATAGGTATCATTGTATAGGTACCTACGAAAAATGATTCTGAACGAAGATGATTTGTCTGCAGCCTAAGATATAATTTCGAATGGTTGGTGAAAAAGGAGGTTTAAGTTTTAATGGCCTGAATATGACAAAATTTAAGTTCTTTTATAATTATTATAAGCTAAATTTATGGAAAATCTTGTATTAAATTTTCAACTTTTAGCAACTTATACAAATTTTTTTTGAATTATACCTACAAAATAATTTGTAAATATTCATGATTTTAACGAATTTTTGTCAATATTTGAACTTCAAATGCTAATAAAAAAGTATTGTGGCCATGTAACCTTAAAATTTTTGAATCACTATATAAGACTAATTTATGAAGAAGTTTGTATTACATTTTCAAGAATTTTGACTCGGCCAAAAAAGTTATATCGACATTTCAAAAAAAAAAAAATCGAAAATCTCAGTTGTTTAGCTCAAACAAATTCAAAATATTTTGAAAAATAAATCGTGTAAACAACATGTTAATCTAAATAACTGGTGAAAGTTTCAAGTATCTACGACTTATACTTTTTGAATAATAACAAATATTAAAAACCGTTTGAGGATAAATCGTTATCGTTACGCAATTTCGTAATTCTAATTATAGAATGGTAGACTGATAATCGGTAAAGAATTTTACTGTTAAAGAAATTTATAGTTGTCGGTGTTATCGCATTTTCGATACCTACTTCAACAAGTTCAACGTGAGTGAACACAGTCAAGACTACTCCATGATATAATAAAGTTTATTATATCATGGATTACTCAAGAGTCAACACTCAACAAGTCAACAGTGTGGCTCTGACTCTGACTCTGGCTTACTGGCGTAGTGGCGTGTTCATATACTTGTCTATGGGCGTGTTCGTCTCCGTGAAAGACGTTGTTTCTGTGTTTTGTTTGCGTATGTTTTTTTTCCAAAAAAAATTAAATAACTTATTTGCATATTTTTAGGTGTTAATTATATTTTTATTTTTTGTGTTTTCTCTAATAAATATTCGGCGCACCGTCTCCCGTCGGTGTACATCACTCTTTAAATATTGTGCAAATGTTGAATAAATGTGTTTTAGAAAGGTAAGTACGAGATACCTAAATCGGCTAAATCTATAATTTAATTATACCTGAGCCATGTGTGGATCCGATCTGAATACCATCGCAGACGCATATTAGTAAACTGTAATAATAGGTAAGAAAATTCATACGATTTATTGAATTCAATAGTTAATTAGTTTATTTATCATTGTGCTGTTATTATATTTATTTGTATTTGTACCTATAGTTATAGAATAAGTTAATCAATTTTTGTTAACTATCTTTCACTCGGCTTAAAAGGTACTATGTCTATGGAAGAGATGGATTCTGTACAACAACTGAAATCCAATCAATGTAAGTCTATAAATTATAAAAACAGTTCTCACAAGGACAGAGTGTTTGAAGTTCTTCAATCTTTCCGCAACGAGTATGATTCAGTGTTATTAACTGCTTAGTGCTTACTAAATAATTTCTATAATCATATATTTTTAATTTTAGAAATGACATTTTTTGTGATATTATGTTACAAACAGATGACGGTATTATAGTATATGGACATAAATATATACTGGCATCAGCTACCCCTTATTTCAAGGCTATGTTTTCTAAATTTTGTGAAAGCAAGAAAGATCGTGTTAATATAACAAAGGTAGATTCAACCATTTTAAAACTATTGATAGACTATATATATACAGGAGAAATCATGATCACTCAAGAAAATGTAGAGGTATAAATATATAATATTTGATTTGTTATGTATCAACGTGAATCAAATTGAATTAAATTAATTGTTTATTGCTCAAGTTTGTGTTAGTAGCTGCAGATCTCTTACAGCTAGACTATGTAAAACAAGCATGTGTTGAGTTTTTACAAAAACAACTAGATCCTTCAAATTGTCTTGGTATTAAATTATTTGCGGACTTACACAATTGTATAGAATTATTGTCTAACTGTGAAGTATTTATCAAAAAACAGTTTTTGTATGACAACTTTAATTTACTGGTTCCCTTAGTAAGTTATAGTAAGCATAATTATTACTTTTTTAGAGAAGTGGTGAAGTGTGATGAGTTTCTATCTTTATCATCTGAAGAAGTGATTAAGTTAATTTCCATTAATGATATTGGTGTTCCATTAGAAGAAAAAGTAAGTAATCTGAAAATTATAATTGTATTATTTTAATATTAGGGAAGAAATTCAATTTATCTACACATATAACTTTATCTTATATGTGGCGGTTTAAATATTAAATGATACTAACTACTTGTATATTATATCTGAATCGCAGAGTAATCAAAATTAAAAAAACACAGCATTGTCTCATGTGTAATGGTATTATGTATTTAACGATATATTAAGTATTAATCATTAATTGAGAGATTCAACTTTTAAAACATTCTAAAAACTTTGAGCTAAGCAACAACATATTTTTAAGTGGATTTTACAGGGAAAAAAGTATAAATTATTACATTTGTTCCAATACTTAGTCAAACAATTATAGAACTAGCAGAAGCATGCACAGTAGAATTTCTCTGTTCCTACACACCTGAAAAACAAACATTAACTACTTGATGGTTGTTCCTACAAGTCATTAGACCAATCAGTGGCTCAACCAAGGGAGGGGTTAAGGGGTTGTAACCCCCCTGTAATTTATCCAAGGCCATAGCACTCCCTTACGTCAGTACACCTGACGATATATATTGTATTAATGTACCTACAAATGTATGTAAAAGTTTTTTTCTAGTTGCGCCATTGAGGTCTGATACCAGTCTTAGGATTGGTTAACAGTTTCAGTACACTGAATCCGATGAGGACTAATAAACAGAGAATGTATTATCATTGATAGTCCGAAAACCATTTAAAAAATGCTCAGAGTCTGTGGTCAATCTATGTTAACGCATACACAATAAATGGATCAACGATCAGTCCGCCTACTAATCCCAAATTTCGTGTTGGAACAGATCTATTATTTATTTACTTTTTTCCTATAATTGATGCTGATTTTCTATAATTACTTTTCTTGTATTATAATTCAATTTTATTTATTTATTTATTTAGATATATGAATGTGTTATTAAATGGGTAAAACATGAATTCAATCGTAGAAAACATTTATTACCCAATCTAATGGAACATGTGCGTTTGCCATTAATTTCGAAAGAGTATTTAGTAGAAAATGTAGTTAATGAACCTCTTCTAAAAAATGATCCTAAATGTATGTTTTTTGTTCTTATACGTATGAGTTTATTATTGCTTAATGTATAAAATTTATTATTATTTTATTCCTAGGTAAAGAATATGTATTTGAAGCATTACATTTTCAAGTAATTAAGTCAGTAAAACCTTTCTCTATTCCAGAAACAATTTGGAGTAAACCTAGACAGTTGCCAAAAGTATGTATATAATATTTTTATTGGTTTATTTTTACAATTTGTTTAATCATGTGATTTTATTAGATTGTTTTAGTGTTAAGTTGGTCTAAATTAGAGAAAAAGTTAATTACAAACTGGTATGACCCAGCAACCAACCAATTCCAACTTGGACCAGAAATTACTAATTTCAATCAGTTCCCTATTGGGTTTGTTGTAAAAGATGAATTTGTGTATGTTATGTATCGTGGTTCCAGGACTTTTGAAATGTTTGATACATCCTTAAAATCACCCTGTATGGTTCGCAAGCCAGATTTGTTAGTTAGTCGATTATCATTTAGAGCCTGTGTATTAAATGATTGCATATATTATGTATGTTGTACTTATATATTACCAATTTAATGTATAAATACTATATATTTTATATTGTATTAAATGATAGATTGGCTGCGATACTAAAAAATATTCTGATTCCCATAAAGATTTTTTAAATACTGTAGACATTTTTAATCTCAATACTCAAAAATGGCAAACAGTATCTGAAAAAATCTCTAAAAGTGAGAGAAGAAAATTTGGTGTTGGAGTGCTTAATAACCTCATATATACTGTAAAGAATTATATTACCTATACCTATTAACTATGTCATCCATTTTATCTAATTAATATTACTTATGTAGGTAGGAGGTTTAAGTGGACGTTCAAATGATTTGACTTATTTGAAATCTGTTGAATGTTATGATCCCAGTCTTGACAAATGGTATCCAGTTGCAGAAATGTCAATTGAACGGTGTAATGTTGGTGTAGGAGTTTTAAATGGCATAATGTATGTTGTTGGTGGAGTTGATAAATTGGGAATTCATAAATGTGTTGAAGCCTATAGTCCAAGTGATGGATTTTGGACACCTATTGCTAATATGCATTTGTGTCGAGAAAATCCTGGTAACTATAATAATTAGTTTTTTAGAAAAATCTCCAAAAATGTAATTGATTTGATTTATTTTGTAATACAGTAGTAGTGGCTTTGGATGGTTTATTGTATGTTATCGGAGGAAATACAGAATCTAATTCTATTGAAATCTATAATCCTAAAATTAAATCCTGGTCAATGAAAACAATATCAATAAGTTGTCATATTTCTAGAACAGTGGTCGTTAATAGACCACCACATTTAATAATCAATTAGCATACACAATATCTTTGTTAGTATTTTTTTAACTATATTAATGTTTATATTGTTTATGATAATACATTAAATAGTGTTTTAAGTTTCCAAATACTTAAGATTTTGATTGTTTACTATTATTAAAATACATTTGCAAACTACATAATTTATTAATTTTATAGTACCTTTTACCTAAATTTTATATTAGACATTATATGATTGCGTAAAAGCCAATTGTGCAGTATTGTATAGAAGAACAGTATGAAATGTTTATATTGAAACCTTGAGATTGCTATCGATATTCACAGAACTTGTGGTGTAGATATTACTTTTAAAAAATAAACTTACAATGATTATAGTGCTTGCTCGTAAATATTTATATCTGTATATAACATTATAACTTAAATAACACATTTAAGTTACAATATATTAACAAATTATGTTTGAAAAGACATGATTTAAAAAAGAAACTATTTCAATGCTCTGTATAAAAAGGAAATAATCAGTACATTGTCTTCAGAAAACATATACGTTAGACAACTTTTAAATTTATATCTAAATAATTATTATTTATTACCAAGTTATATTTAATTTATTATGTTATTATGTATTTAACTCGAATACTTGGTTTGCTATTAGTGAATTTAATAAAACATCTTATCTACCAAGTGTAAGGGCTCGGATTATATAGCATTTGCTAATTTTTATTGGATACAAATAAAAATAGCAGAGTAAGCTATAAATTAGTTTTGTGCACCAGAAACTCCAAATATGAAATTTTATTTTGCTATTTTTTTTACATATTTTAAAGATTTTTAACTTTTAGTGCTATTTTTTAAGTTTGGTGTCATTTTCGGCTAATTTACTGTATTAATATAACTTATATGTTGTATTTTATAAAACTAATTTAGATTGTATGCTATGAAACAATGAATCATGACAAAATGACAATTTTGAATAGTTGTCATACTCAAAAATTGTTTATTATTATAGTTTAATGAATCAACAAATTCAAGTAGTATAACTAACATTTTTAATATGTGAACAAAATAAATTTTCATTTTTGTTATTCATTGTGTTTTTAGGGCATATTATAGCACATATTTTAGTAATTTTTAGTGCTATAAAATCCGAGCCCTGGTAATAACTATTAAGGTATAATATTTAATTTTATACAGAATTATATTAACTAAATTTGTATGTATCCTGTTTTTATAATAATAAATAAATTATTACATTTTTAAACACCACAATTTACTCTCAAATCTAACCCTCAAACAAGAACTGACTATAAGTAAATTTTATATTTTACATATCGATAGGCTTTTTAGAAGTTTTTAAATTTGACAATTACATTTGACTCTAATATGCATTTAACACTAATAATATTTGAATAAATTAAAATATCTTTGTAATTATACGCAAATAGAATTTTTGGTTTATTTATGTATAATTCTAATTTACAGTTGATTTAGAAATGCAATGGCGTAGGTAACTATAAAGCTCTAGCCCATGTGCAATATTATTTTATGGCCCCTAAAAATAGTTATATGAATAAAATTAAACAATTATACATTAAATTTATGATGTAAATAATAAAATATGTTCTAATGACAATATTTCTACCTGTTTCATGGACAATTTATTTTTATACTCTATATGGGAATAATATTGCAATATCTATTACCAAATAATAGTATAATATTTATAGATACAATTCTTCATAATATAAAATATTATGATTTTATTATTTATTATAAAATAGTTTAAAATTATTAACAAAATATAAAATTTTAATATACATATTATAAACAAAGTATCAAAATTCATGGGCCCTCTTTTGGACCTTCTAAGCCCCGGGCTCCAGTGCACGGCACACCTATGCAACCATGTAGTTACGCACTGTAGAAAGTTTTTAGTTCATTCAGTAAAAACATGCAAATTAATAAACTTCTGGTTCCTAGAGATGGCAAATAATGACCAAAGAGTAAATTTGGTCATTATGATAATGGTGACAGGTAACAGCAACTTAAATTTAGCAGCAACAATTTATGGTTATTATTTATTGTTTAATAAATATTGAGTTACTCATGTCACCATCAATCATCATAGAGTATTATAAGAGTGATTAAATAAATGCAACAAGATTTTTCGTTCATCAATACTACTGAAAAATTATCTTTAAAAATTTAAAATAATAATCTGCACGAATAGCTTTTTCTAAAACTGCAACGTTTATGTTTTATTTTGTATAAGTGAATGTCGTTTACAAAATATGACTGTAACAGTCAAATCATAATAAGTGACAGAATGAAAATACATTCTTTTCACACTGCACAACTTTTTTACAGTACCACAGTTTAAGTACATAAGTTTAAATTAAATGGTATAGTAACAGGTTATTTTAATCACCCACATACATTTCAATTATTTCTTTATCTATATTGCAATCAACAGTCTACATTTTTGTTTAAAAACTTTCCTTTACAAATGTCTTAGATGGATTTGTATAGATAGAAATAACCAAGTCACATATTTTAAAGATGGTTGCTCAATGTAAATATCATTAAATATCATACAAATACTAATTTAATTTATTTACTTTTTTTTATATTTTGTAATATTTATTAAAAAAAAAAAAAAAAATTAATTTTACTTATTAAAAATAAAAATAAAATCATGTTCACAAACACATAATAAAACATTAATTACACAAATTCATTAATTGTATTATAATGTCTTAATATTTTGGAACATCAAATGAATACATATGTCTATATTTTAATAATAGTTGTCTTTTCATTTGCAAAGATTGTCGAAGATCATCCATAGCTTTTAACTGCTGCTCACTGTTGTATTGGATTCCTGGTAGTTTACGAATCTGTACAATTAAAAGAATTGTACAAAAATAAGATTTTAGACATTTTTTTTTACTAAAGTATACTAATTTATACTTATTAGATATCAAAATGAAGTAAAATGTATGGTACCCTTATGAATCTTAAATATATCGTTGTTGTACCATTCAATTATATATATTATATATATTAAATAAAGTTGTATATAGTTTCTCAACCTATTTCATATTTGTCTTTCAGCTTTTTATTTGTTCATAAATAACAAGTTGGAATGATTAAATAAAAATAGGTTGAGCATCTTAGTCAAGTTCTGTAAAAATTTCAATGATTTATTTTTGAACTTACATATTTTAATACAGTATATCACCATTTAAGAAACAATTTAAATATTTTGTAGTTAAAGAAAATCAAAAAGTAATTAATATTCTTACATCACTTCGTGCTTGATCAATTTTTTTTTGTAAATCTTGTATTTTTTGTGATATTTCTTGGGCTGATTTCTGAGGTTCATGATTTTCCCTTTCACCACTATTAACAGAATCAATACATAGCTAATAACTTTGAAAACATATTAGACGAGTTCTTTTACCTTTTTATAATATCGTGAATTAATGGTAAAAAATCAGTATCCACATCGTTGACGGTAAGAGTATTTTCCATATTTAATGATTTTATTGATAATTTTTAATGATTATTAAACCATAAACATACTTTCTAAACATTAACAA
>VUJU01002997.1:4773-30521 GCA_009835225.1 Aphis craccivora | reverse complement strand
ATGCTAAAGCACATAATTGTTTAACATGGAGAGCAAACGTTGAGTCTTCTGCATATTTCTTTTGTAACCCAGTAGATTGTACTTTACGCCATACACACTGGCCAAAATGAAAAAAACATCCACTTATATGAACATTAGGAAAAATTTGTTTGAACGCCGAAACAAAGGATTGCTCAAAATCTATTTTAATAGATTTTGGGTTCAGATCTGGTTTTAATACAAGCAATTGCCTTAAAACTTCAGCGTATACTTCCTTTGTACGACTAGTCATTAATATATACACTAATGGAATAACTAAGCTACGTGTGTAACAATGAATTGTATATAATTGTGAAAATATCGAGGGAACAGATTTAAAAGTTCCGTCACCAAACCAGTCATCTGTTTCTAGAAGCATATTTAAATTGTACTGAGTAGTAAAAATTAAAATTCTGGTTCTCATCCGGCGCGACTTGTCTTCCCGTCCTGTTTTGCCTTTCTGGCGTTGGTGGGAGAGTCAACTAAGTCGTGTCGTCGTAAGCCGTGGTGGCGGTTGATAAGGTGCCGACCGGTCGCTGCGGTGCCTGTACTTTGTACTGGCAACCGTTGCGTACTGTGTCATACTCCCCCTCCAAACCGTCATACGGGTTACTTCTGTTCTGGTGTCACCGACTCATGGGGTGCAGTTTTTGGCTTGCCCTATTTCTTGCTGGGGCTTGAGATAATCGTGCTCTATCCGTATGTCGATGTTCGGACTTGCCTACCTATGTGAATTGTACATTCCACGTAATATCAGGAGACCTCATTGTCGCCAAAGTAGTCGTGTACTAGTTATACACATTGCAGTACAAATTATCTAGAAAAGTTGATTCATATTTTATTTCGAGTGTCCTATCCTAGCGTCGAGGTGCTACTGGTTATTGCAGTGTGACCATCTGCCATTCGGATGCCATCTTTACGGCTACATTCGGATTTATATATAATTTTTGTGTCTGCGAATCTAACGGTCCCGCAGTCACGAAGCTCTAATAATTTAACTTCAAAATAATATTAACTATGTGATTTAAAAAGGTTTTCACATAGGACATTTTTTTCTAATTTAAGCATATCATGCTTAAATCTGCAGTCACATGAAATTTGGAACACCCTGTGTACTGAGTATAATTAATATTGTTATTTCGCGATGACGTGAGTCACTTGGCCATCACTTGGCCTTTCTGCCGTTGATGTAGATAGTGTAAGTTTATATTTTTGTTCTAAATGGTGATGAAAATAACGTTTTGTTCCATGCTCTCTACTGAGCACAATCTAGTTGTATTCATTAGTAGGTAGATTTGGTATCTACTAAATTATTTTCTTACATTCATATATATTATAATAGTTAATCAATCGATATGTTTAAAAAATAGCGATTACTAATTAACTGCGGGACAACAATCTGATTTTTAAGTAACAAATTATTTTGTAATACACAAATACAAAATTAAATGTATAATGTATATATATGTTTTGTGTTATGTGTGCAATACCTACTCTAAAAATGTTGTCCAGTGCGGCATAACTTCGTCCTCATTGTAGGTACTTACGTCATATTTTATTCATCACACATTCACACAGTCATTTCGGGTTCAATTATGACGAACAATGAACAAAACAGGTATCCAGCGGTGTCAATTAATTAAATATGGAGTAGGTTATTGTTTGCAAGTCAACTATATACCAATAATCGATTAAAGAATAATAAAATATTTTATTGTTTACAGTGTTTACAATGTTTACACAGTTAATAATAAATTAAATAACATGTAGTAAGTTGTTTGCTAAACATCCAAATTCGATTAACTGCAGAGGCTCACCACTAATATTAAATATTATTATATTTCAATTATTATTGTCAAAAGCGACTCTTCGGATTTCGACCACACATAGATAAATGCATCTGCGGTTTTATCCTGCCATCGGTTCAAACACAAAATAACTATGTTTTTATCGTCTCTACAAAATTGTTAATTGGATATGACACGTATTCGACGACCGGTGGTGTAGGGGTGATTGTCAAGACTAGTGGATTTAACTGTATAACTATTATTATAGTCATATTATATGTCCTAGATAAATCAAAAACGCGTTGAGAGCTAAATGGGTTTGTTTAGGTTTAGCATTAGTGAAAGTGTCTTAACGAAACAATAATAACATTAACTTGGAATTTTCCCCGGGACTTTGTGTGCTTCCTATGTCTGGAAAATAATAATTCGTCATCGGTGCTTTTGTATTAGTTATACATAGCTACTAGCTATTATAGGTACTATCCAAACGTCGTGTATAGTATGGATTTGATGTAGACGTGGACGAGGATGATTCGTTTAGATAAAGTATTCAATAGTTAATATGCCGTGGTACACAATGTAATAGAAATAATATTAACAATAGTAATTATAAAAATAATGAAATAATAATTATAATGATTTAATAATAATAATAAATAATAACAAAAATGATCATCAATACGAATATCAAATAATAATAATTAAACATAGATGTGTATTTGGTCATTACGCGTAATCCCATTGTTCAGGTGTTCGGATGAATTCTGCGATTCATAATAATTATTATTCACAAATGAGTAATGACTAGATAGTTACGACTACACTATAACACAAAATAACGATGTTATTTCGGGGGTAAAAGTAATATTATGGTAATCGAAAAAGATTTGAAAATATTTTCTGGACAACATTTCGATCGGCGATACATTTGAATAGATGACAAGCCCAATTCGGCTGGTAGAAACGAACGCCCAGGCGGCCTATCCGATGGACAACTGGATCCTGACTGGCCGTATTAGTTTTTTCGGTGGCCGGCAGACGTTTCTTCCAGATTCCGGACAGCAAAGTTCAGGCAGACAGTCCACGGTGGTTCGGCACTTCCGCGGAAACAGATCGTAGCGCTTGGGCGGTGGTGGGCTGCACTGAAGGTACGGCGGCCGGCTGGACCTGAGGCCTGCGAAAACGATCATCGTAATAGTTTTGTGATTGTTGATTCTGCAGCAGCGACCCGCGACCTGTATTTCGTACCTCGTGATCTCAAAAAAAAATTTTAATAACGAAAAAGAATAACATTAATGTGCACTATCGGATACGATCGGTACCCAATGACATGGTGAGTTTCCTTTTGAAAACTGGACGAAGTGTACTTTCGTATATTTTATGCGATTGTTGGCAATTTGACCTTTGGGTATTTCCAGTACACTAAATGATAGTTTCATTAAAAATGATGAAGTACCTACTGAAATAGTAGTTTGATCTAGTTATCGACTAGTTGCACTGAAGATTTATAAATATGATTTGGAAGATTTCTATCATAGATAATGATTATAAAATAATAAAAATAAAACTAAATTTGATCAACTATTGAATTTAATTTAACCTAATCTATTTAATATTTTTACCTAAGTTAAATCATATACGTTTAAGTTACAGTTCGCATAATATGTTCTTAAGTTCTAAACCACTACCTACTTGTTTATACATTTATAACACTATATTATTAAAATTCTCAATTGTTATTCTTATTTAAGTACTCACAGTAGAATATTTTAAAACTTACTGTTTTAAATTTGGACTAATTATCAAAATGTTCGAACATTTCTCAAGCTTTCTATTTGAAAAACAGGTTTAATCATAAATTGAAATATAAGTATTTGGAAATAATATAATCCTTATGATATATATTTGAAAATTTCAAAAATTATAGTTTGAATAGAAGCATAGCTTAAACTAAAATACATTATTTCTTGGGCAATGAGTATGCTTAATTAATCATGGCTTAATGTCTATACGACTATACTATTCACTTTGCAACAGCATAGGTAAACTCGGGTGACATGCATGGAGAAAGTAATGCTCACCCGATTCCTGTTCATGCAGCAGCTTAAAAATAAAAGTGAAAGGTAGATTTGGATTTGAGCTTAATAATAGGGGTGCGAGAAACTTGGGATAACGCCAGTCACCTAATAAATTAAACCAAAGATCCGCCTTAATGCAACAGAACCAGGGTCTGATTAACCAATAGGCTAAGTAGGCTATAGCCTAGGGCGCCAATCAGCCAATGGTAAAATTGGGGGGCGCCAAAATTTTTTGTTTTTTACGAATGTAGAACTTAGAGGCGCCAAATCAACCTTAGCCTACTGGCGTCCAACTCTTTAATCAGGCCCTGAACAGAACGATGTAGACCAATTATTAAATTTTGCATAATATGTATATATTTTAATTGTGTGTGATTTTAAAATATAAAATTTTTTAAAGAAAATATTAATTTAATTAAATGTTTTCTTTCGTTTTCGCTGAATTATGTTTTCTATCATTTTTGTCATACCTACGAAAATGTATTTTATTGACAATATGGTCATATTTTATAATAATGATTATTTTACGAACGCCGCGAGATGAATAAAAGTAGGTATTTATGAATATTTTTGCATATACTTAAGATAATAATATAATATATAAAAAATAGATAAATATTTTGTATACCTTGCAAGTAGAAGATTTCATATAAAATCAGTTATTATGTAATAAAACCGATTAACAGCTTTGTGTAAATAAGTTGGTGCTTTATTAAAACCAAATTTTGTAAGTAAAAATTTTTTTAAGATATTCAATATCCAAAACCATGGCTAAATACACTGGTTATCTTCATTCTGTGCATGTATGGTACGTCACTCTGTCTACATTATCCGAGAATACGTGCCAAAATTTAAATTTATGTAGTTATAGTAGGTATAATCATTGTAGTTTATAAATATTATAGGTTCACTTTGACATGACGATGGCTGTCAAACAATCTTTCTAAGAAAATGTAATAATGAATATTAATAATATTATATATAATATATGGTTTTCGTAGAATCCGTTATAGGTATTATTGTGTAACCTTTCTGGGAAATTGTGAGTCTAGTGTATTTAATAGATAAAAATTGAAAGTATTTTTTGAATTTTTCAAGTGTCAAGAAAAACAAAAAAAAAAAAAAATAAGGAAAAGTGAGAATTTTTTGCTAACCAATTTTTTAATAAAATTGATAGTTTTTTTTTTTTTTGGTATACCTATAACAAAAAAAATAACTGCAGATACATGATTTATTCACCGAATGTTCAAATTGAAATTTTCTATACTCCATACAATTGTCAAACAATTTTTACTCTTTTTGAGATATTTGTAGCCTTATTGGCATAAGCGCCCAGAAGGTTAAGTTTTGCCCCCCCCTGGCTTTTCAAAAATATGTTAGAAATTGAATGTTTAAAGATAAATTATTATTTATCATGTAACAAATCCTAACATTGCCCCTCCTAGAAAAATTCCTGCGGGCGCCTATATTAGGTCCCTTCTAGACAACTACTGTACGGCAGAAAAGTACTCATTTAACAACTTTTTATATGTAATATAATAAATTAGTGCGGGGACCACTACCTAGCGATTTATCTTAAAATTAACAAACCTATATCTTCCACCCAATATTATATTCATATTTGAGCGTTGAGCCTCTGAGTGGTTTGAATTAATTCATAAACCATTTTTTTCATAAATTAATGTTCAAATTATTTTGTTGTAGACCAAGTGTCCGCCATGAAAAGTAGACAGGCTTACGTCATACCCCATGGAATAAATGATCAAATGATTATTATTCCATAATAAATACTGACTACGCCGACTGTATAATATTTCATCCAAGTTGAGAACATACCAGTATTATATTTAGCCATTCCCAAAACATACCGATTACAAGCTTTTGGTAGTATGATTATTGTATTATATATTTTTAAAATTAGTTAAGGTGACTGGAAGTTGATGATATGCGCTAACTTATTTATAATTTATATTATGTATATTTTATAGTATTCTCAAAATAAATAAAATATATTATAATGTAATATGTAAATGTATAGTATATTTTCACGATCCAATATTTATTGGTGATATTGCAGTAAAAATAAAGACAACGATGTGTAAATAATTTAATTGAAGTTTTCGTACGAATAAAAATAAAATATGCGTAGAGTCAATTGTTTAGTGAGTAATGAGTATTGACTAACATCGTTATTATAGGTGCTTAAAAAAATTAAGACCGCACGATTTTGACTACTGCGTCCGATTAACATCCCTCTACGAACGAAAATTTTAGTCCACGTCACAACGGTGGCTGACTTCACGGCCAAAAGTCGTTAAAGCTGTTTTTATTTTTTCAATTACATTTTTAGAACCGCACTTAGATCATTATTTAGCTTATAATATTATGTTTAAGTTAAGTAACGTGCGTCAAGACTCGAGGATAGGTCGAAGACGAAGAGAGTTTAAGAGTGTTTCAACGTTTTAGGAAAAAATGTCTATAATTCCTGGTTTGTTATTTTTTTAATAAGAGGAAAATTCATACCTATTTATATCTCTTAATTAAAAACAAATAGTTTGAAAAATGTATGGAATATACGACTAATAAGAAAGTGCGTTGATATTGAAATAATAAAAAAAAAAATTATCAAAAGTTCTAAAGTATAAAAACTTTTGTACTACTTACAATTTATACTTAATTTATATTTTAAAAAAGGGTTTGATTTTATTAATTAAAATATATATTATATGTATATTTTACTTAAAATATAAATATAATACTTTAGAAACTCGTAAGCGTAAACAAATAACCAACTATTAGCTAAATAGGTAGGTATATTTATTTTCATTGTGATTACTTAAATTAGGTAAACATATTTTTTTTTTTTTTTTTGGGGGGGGGTTTTCCGGCCTTTAAGATCATCCCATAAATATATTATCTTAATAAAAAAAAATATATTCTATAATATAATAAATACTGATTTTTTTTTTTGTAAAATGTATGATTATTATTTAGTAATATTTTACATTTATTTGATATGTATTTTATCATGAAAACTTAGTTTTTATAAGATAAATTTGTTTATTATTTTTTTAATATTATGGTTACGGGAAAAATATTATACCTAAATCGTATAATGAGAATATTAGAAATTATTGTAGGTATCTGTTCAATGTTTAAAATTTCATTGGTTAAAATATAAGTTTTATTTCTATTGTAATAAATAATAATTTATAATAATGTCTTTGATATTTCTTAAATATCATTTACGTATATTTAGAAGCAGTGCTTTTTGAAAATATGGAATCATGGTAAACTCTATGTCAAAGTTGAAAATGGAAATAGAGGTTTATTTAATTTAAGTTGGATTTAATAGTGGGTAAATGCCGTTACTCAGTTATCGTTTTATATAGAAATGTAATTAGTATCAAAGTTCTAACGGTCTAAAGCAGCACTCAATTTATAATAAGTATTACACAGCATGAGAGAATATTACAATACAAACTAATATAATGTAAGCACTTATTTCTTTATTTTTATTCTTATTGATATAGCCGAGAAATTTCAAGTACTTTACCAAGAAAATTCAATAATTTTTTAATTATGATTTTAAAATTAAATTCAGTTTGATTACTTGCATAAGCATACATTTTATTGTGTAAATATTTCATGAAAAATATTTTCTTTTTTGAGAAGTTCAAGTTAGGTTAAAAATGCACTATAATTATTATGAAAAGTTGTATGTATCCATATCGTACATCAATGAGGCTTACATTGTTTAAATTCCCTACTAAGTGGATAATATACTTTTTTGAAATTATTAGAAATAATAAATCACATACTTAAAAACGTAATTATTTAAGATACAGCATTAGTGATATATCAAGATATTTAATATCTTACAACGTTGTTGAGGTATATTTTACAAAAATGTATGCAAAAATACAATTTATTTTTGTAATAAATTTAATTTATTTTATAACAACAAGTTAAGATGAATAATGTATTTTGAAATTTAAGAAGTATAATATAACACTTGACTTTTTTGATTGGTGTAATGTTAAAGTGCAGTAAGATAAACAGAGCTTTTCTTATATTCCTTTTATTGCGGTTGAGCTGCAGGCAGTATTAGTCGAGTAGGTACTAAAACTAATCAAAAATACATATTAAAAATATGTCGATAATATATTGTGTTTATTTTATAATTGTGCTGTAATGTAAATAAATAGTCGTTTAAGAGAAATTGTATGTGTAAGTTTAAGATTGTTCTGAATTTATTATTTAACATACAATCAAACGTTTTATCAAGTATAAATGTATAATAGGTAATTACATTAATTGACTTAATTATCAGTTTTTCAATTGTGTATATGTAGGTATTACTCGTATTATTTACTATGTTCTTACTTTTTGTAATGGTTTTCAATAAATCATTTCGCCAACTTGGCAAAGGAATCCGACAATATTTTTGACCATTGAGTCCACCACCATATCCACAACATATTCTTGGCCAGCAGTCTCTATCAGATTCACAATGTTGACGAGGAAAAACTGGTGGTAATTCAAATCCGGGACACGATTTATTGTTTAGTTGAAAAATATTTGCTGAAATAATCTAATATTAATCTAAATAGTACATATATAATATATATTAATTATTAGTCGTAAATTTAATATATCAATCAATACATAAAAAATAATTAAAGATAAAGTTGTCGTTCAGCTACCTATATATTTAACGATTAAATAATTTTGGGATTTGTTTCATTTAATTATAAATTAACATTCATTTCAAGCTGAAGCTTCGTTAATAAACAATAGTTCCTTTCCCAACCCATCAAGTTTTTTTTTTTTAATGTAAATAAATGAATGTAATCACTTATCTTATTCTACCTGCACATATTATGTACTCTACCTATACATAAATAATTTTTTTTAAAAAGCATTATTTAAAAAATCTCTAATTAAAAAAAAAAAAAACTAATAGATTTCGGTATTTTTTTTTAAAAAAATTAATGTAGTTTAGTTTTAAAAGTAGTATATTTAATAACAGAATGATAATTAGGAAAAATTTTTAATGCTGTGTCTCAAATTATTTTATTAGAAAGAGTTCTAGTGTGCTTATTTTTGAATATTCTTTACAGTTTAAAAAGATGGAAATATTGTAGGTAATTCAATAGAAACATTTTCATATTTCGCGGTATATTTTGAATTAATTGCTTAAAAAATATATATATGTATTGTTAACAGTATTATATTGTTATAAACTAATACATATTAACTATAAAGTAATATAAGTAATATAAAAAAGAATAATTGAAAAAAAATAATAATATTTTACCATTGATTCGGGTTTTTTTACTCACGAGTGAAGAATATTCTATAATATTGCTATTATTATTTGTTACGAAAATGTTTAAGATGCCAAGAATAAAAAGCGATGTTAACGCATTGAGTAGGTACGTTTAAACTTATTAAGTAGATGAAAAAAAAAATAAGGTGTCTTAAAGATTTTAAAATAAAAACTGCTTAGACTGAGTTTATACTTTATAGTTATATTTTTTACTGTAAATTCACGAGAAATATAGAGTTCATTTTTATTTATTTTTATTTTGTATTATATAAAGTAAATAAATGATTCTATTAATACCAAAATCTTCTATAAAATCATCTATTTGTATACCACAGTAAGTTTTATTTAAGTGAATAGTGATTTTAAAGTTACCTATTTAAAAATTAAATCAAATAATATCTATTTTGAGTTGGTAATATAAAATTTGATTTATTGTTGTTTAATATGACTTAAATTTCAAGAACCCTTTTAATATTTACGACTTTTGAAGAATTATTTCAATCAAAATTATAATACTGAGAATATAAAATATGATTTAAAGGTTATTTAAATTATTACTTATACATGATAATAATTTAAATAAAATGTTTAAAACAGATTTTTTAATATCATCAGTTTAGATTTTTTTAAAGCACTTATTAAAACATTTTGTTTCCATAAAACTTCATTTAAATAAATGATTTATTACAAATAATAAACTGGAAATACATAATAAAAGATAAATGAAACGGTCTTATAAGCTTATTTAATATTTTATGAGTCCAATGACAGTAGAATTTACTATAATATTTTGAAAATTAGTCAGAAACCAATTGTTTTTAAAATGAAGTGTATTTTCACAGATATTGATTTTTAAAACAGTAAAAGTGATCCAAAAGTTTTATACAGTTTATATATTAATTGAAAACAGACGATACCTACTTCTGAAGGAACGTTTGTAAGCTTTCAGTAGTTTCTTAGAATACAACAAAATTCTATAAGACCCAGTGAAACTTATGACGAAGTTATAAACATATAAATAATCGATTTTATCGAAACTGGTTTTGCGTAAAAATTCCCGTTTTTCCGTCATTTTTTTTTTTGTTTTTCGCGATTTTTTTGAAAACTGTTGAAAAATGTTTACTTTTAATATCTATAACCCACCAAAGATATTCACTTTTCCATCGGAAATCACTCCCAAAGTTTAAAACTTAAGCATTATTTCGACTAGTTATGCTGTACACAGACATAAAAAAAAACACACACACACACATCATTGTAAAATCAATACATTCATCACTCATTCAAAATCTAAAATATATATCAATTAAGCTGTATAATAGTTATCATTTTATTCTAAATACATATTTTTATTTTTACTCGATTTCTGGTTTTTGGAATAATTGTATTTATGTCTAATTGTAATATAATTTAGTAAACAATTTACCATTTGATCACTCAGACTTAACACGATTATAAATTAATTATTTAAACATAAATTTAAAGAAATTTATTCATAACTAATCAGTAATCATATATGAAATATTTGATTGAAGATGTTATTTTTATTGGCAGTTCAATATAGAAACCTCAACATTTTAATTTTTAAAATACACGATTTAAAAGTATAATATATGAAACCGATCAATCATAATCAACGGAATATGTTTTGTGATATTTGGTGTTGTTGTTATTACTAGATTGATCTATCCTATCATAGGCGTAACTTGGCAATTTTTATGGGGGGGGCAAACTTTATTTTATATCAATATACTAGCTGTATACTAAAAGATACTTAGTGACTAAATATACCTAATAAATACATTTTACAAGATATCAAGCGGGCAGTTGCCCCCTCTCGCCCCCCCCCAGTTTACGCCTATGTATTCTATCATTCGAACCGTTACGAAGAGTAAAAAAATAAACAGTATTTTTATTAACAATACTAAATTTACAAGTGTAAATGTATCAAAATAATTTATATGTAGGTAATTATAATGTTTCTATTTAATACAATAATTTAAATGTTCAAATTCCGTTTACAAAATTACTATATTAAACGTGTAAATCTATTACCAGATCAGTCTGTGACATTATATTTAAGCCTAGAATTTTAAATTAACAAAATATCTGGACATTGGAAAATATTCATTACAATAAAATAATTAATTGTATATAGGTAATTAAAATGAAATATGTACATTGTACAATAGGTATTTAAAACATCTGATAAAAATTATTATACAATGTATTATATACCTACTATTATAATATATTATATTTATAATAAACTATCATAATATTAACTACCATCCAATTATACAATTAACAATACATTTGACATTTAATCAATAATTATTAATTTTTATAATATTATATAACTAGCTATACCTTAGTACCTAAGTTGTAGTTAAGTATAGTTTTTGGTTGTATTGTATATTCCTGCAGAGCAATTTCCGGACCAAGTAGATATAATCTGATACGTAGATTAATGAAACATAATTAAGTTGGCAATAAATATTAAGAGAGTCTACTTAGTTGTTTCATTGTATAATCAACACAGCTTTTTTTTTTTTAAATTTTAAAATTAACATTTAAATGTGTTCATAATATAATCTTTAGTGTAAGTTCAAAATATAGAGCGCTATTGTATAAGGTTTTTTGAGGTATCTCAATAATGAGTTTCTGAGAAAGAAAAACCCGTAGAATAGAATCGTATTATTGTTGTGAAAAACATTTGTTTCTTATTTTTTACGTCTCATACACTCCAAGTCTATTAAATCATACAAAACACAAAATTGAATTAAGTACATTTTTTCTATTAATTTATTACAAGGGCATGGCAACAAATAAGTAATTCGTATGTATTATTATTTATAATTTAATTTTGATAAAATGATAAAATAATGAAGCCCAGTTAACTTAGTTAAATATTTAGTTATTATTCAATAAAACGTAACTAGTTAAAAATTAATTATAATGTATCGTTCTTTTTTTTTTAACTCAGTAGCAGCGTGGTTTGAACGCGTGTTTACAAATTATATTCGGTATGTCTTATGTGTAAGGTGAAACGAGCCAATTAAAATTTACGGATTCCTTACTTAAGGTATGCTTATTACTTAAATAAAATATCAAATTAAATTCAAACGAGACATGAACAAATATTATATTATACTACATGAATGGGAAAACCTACTCAATAAAGAATATCGAAATCCCATTATAATTTATGCTTTTGGTTGAAATTATTCTTTTTAAATACCTAATATGAAAATATTTATCTGATGTGTTAAAATTGTATAACAATTGAAACGTATAAGTTCTTACATTTATAATATGATGATTAGTTTTCTTTTTTAAATGGTTTAAGTTTTTGTAATTTGAAAAAATAACGTAAATTTAGTTTATATAGACAAATATTTTTTGAACCGTTATATTATTAACCTCAATATTATACATACCTAATATTATAATATATACCCCTAGTAGTATTTATATGCTTGTATAAAAATAATAATTGTTATTTATAAATAATTAATAATAACATAACGAGTATAGAAACCTATTGGTGAAATTTAGAAAATATATTATTTAATTCCATGGCCCACATGAATAATAGTCCATATAAAACCTCATAAGTCGAATCGAAAAACATTTCCTGTATGCACACATAAAGGAAATCGAAAGTAAAATAAAATGAATGGTAAAAAAATATACATCTAAGAGAAAAAGGTTAACGATAGCGAAGAAGTAAGGTACCAGATTTCCGTTTTTTTTGCTACTGAAAACTACGTACCATTGAACACTAAAAGATAGATATATCGGTAGAAATTTTTGAAAGAAAAAAAGTTAATGTGTGAAATAAGTGAAATACGTGATATGAGGTTGGCGCGATGGATGGTGGCGGGGATCGTTTGGTCATGATAGATCAAAAGGTGAAGACAACCGTCAAAACAAAAAATCGTCGAAAGTCACGAAGGTCGTGCATTTAGTGAACTTGTAAAATCTAACTATATAGGTACGTATATTATGCTGATAAAAATACAACTTTTTCAAACTCATAGAATATTTATGAGCTTGTAAAGTAAATAATAGAGTGGGTATGATGTCTTTGCTTTGGATTTTATAAACCTACACAATAAGTGCATATAATATAAATATTAAAAAAAATTAGAAAGAACAATTAAAAAATTACATACGTTGTCGAACGAATGGAAAATATTTGTATCATTAAACTTTCAAGATGCTATGTGCTTATGAAACAATACTTTAAAAGTTTAAAATAAGAAATGTGGACAAAATTGTCTTCCTAATAAATACGCGTAGACAACTTACTAACTAATTGAAACCACTATAATACTATATTATTATATTGTATTTAACGAAAATTTTTATTTATTTTGTAGTTTATTAAGCATTTCAAACATAAAATTAATAGTAAAAATATAATTTTATGGTCATTCTTTAGAAATACTTGGCATATTATGTTTGTATACCTGATTTCGTAAATTTCATATTTTTAAAATATTTTGAATTCAATTCATTCAATTTTTCAAAGTTTAAATAATAGAAGCTTGATTAATTATTTAACTTCAAAATACTATGACTTAAATTTATACTTTTCATCGGGTATATTTTATTTATTAATTATTATACAAAATAACGAAAAGAAGATTGCTTATGGTTTTTAAAAATAAATCAGTAAAAATGTACTTTATTGATTCTACGTAATATTCCTTAAAAACATTAGAAACCCCGACAGATTTACGAAGTTTGAGTAAGTGGAAAACGAAGTTACAAAATCATTATTTTAATAGTGTTTTTGTACTTTTGTAAGTTGATTGACCTATAGGTACCTACATAGTTTCTTTAAAATGTTTTCAAACTAATGAGTTTTACCCAAAAAATTACATAGACTTGGTTTATAGCCAACAGTTTTTTTAGGGAACATTATTATTCGCCGAGATAGTGGGAGCGGGGTAGCTTACATACGTTTCTTGGTGGTAGTCCAACCCGATGTCGATACGTCTTGTCCACCTGAATCGCATTTACCTTCGTCACAACTGAGGTCCACATCTTCTAGGCTGTTGTTAAATGAGTCGTCATCTGAAACATTCAAAACACAAATAATAATAAAAATATTGATGAAATAATACAAAATAGTAAGTATTTGGACACATAAACAATGTATGATAATTTTGGGAAATTTGAAATTGATCATGTTAATCTATATTAGTCCATTTTCCCGGAGTCTTGTGAGAAATTAATATTTGATCGAGTCCTTTGATGTCCGTTTAAAGTGAACCCACACACTCGCCCACCACATGTGTTTTCAAGGTCTAAGGACTCTTTATTTAGCAGGGTAAGATTTAGGTATGTGGTTTTTGTTTATTAAATAACGTTAATAATTATTATTTATTTAGTACCTACCTAATAGAACGTTACTTATTTAATTTTAGCTAAATAAATAACTATTAAAAATTTAATTGGGCAAGTAATATCATAAGAATTCGTGTTATAAAAGTATAAATCGTTTAAATATTAGTGTAAATGACTTAAATTAAATATACGAATTATAATTGTAAGTAATAACTAAAATTTAATTCCTTAAAGTTTCCTTTGTTTTTTTTTTAAAAAAAAAATTATCAATCACGTTTAGAAAATAAAATTTTCTTATAATTTTAGATTCTGATTTCATTCTTTCAACTTGAATACGGTTCTTTCTGTCTACAGAAGTACAAAATCTAATTTTTATGTGTTTTAGAAAACCGTCTTTCATAATATATTGCTGTTTTCTATCGTAACATCAAGATAAACGCAAAGAACTATTTTAACGTTTAGAATACAATTTTTACTTCTTATTGTTATGCATTTTATACATTAAATGTTTCTCGCTGGAATTGTTAAATTTATTGCTTATGTTTTTAAAAATTGTAAACAGTTCTTAAAACTTAATTATTTAATTTCCAAAATTTTAATTAGTGTAAATAAGGACAGAAAGTGATAAGGACATTAAATTGCATTAATTTTTGAGGAACATCAAATCGTTGCTACGAAACAAATTCATAGGCAGACAATATTTTAATCAAATTTTCGATTTTTTGTCACGGTCCACGTTTGATAGAACATGATGATTAAAATTAAAACACCATATTATTATACATTAATTTAAAGCCCGGATTTATATGCACTAGAAAGTATCAAAATATGTCATATAATATATTATAGTAGAAATCATTAATATAATATGAAACAAATATGCATGTACAAAATGTATATTAAAAAATTCAAAGTTGTATTAAATATGAAAAAAATATAATATAATAAAATTTAAATGTATAAATAAATACATGAATAATACTGTTTAAAAATAAAATAAAATATACAACTTAAAATGTGTTTTTATTCTTTATTGTTAAAATTAATTTTTAAATGATATTCAAGTTTTTTTTCGGTAAATTTATGCCATCTGTTAATAAATGCTTGTTTATCGAAAATGATCGTTCGCAATCTACTGAAGTTATTAGGGCAAATTTAAAGGAGCTTAAAATATGGGTCTTGATAGTTACTAACTATATATATACTATATATATAGTATAACTATTTTAATTTTAATAATTAACATTATTAATAAAAAATGTAAATTCAAATAAAACGGATCGTTTTGTATTTGTCGATTTTATCGTTAAATAAGTAAAAACTTCGGGGCTCAAATTTGTGAGGCTCCAGTGCTTCAGCATGCAGCTAACAATAAATCCACCTTAAATCAGACTCTGCTACATAATATGACAACGATTACAAATTATTTCAGGAATAGTATTAATTAATGGGAGTTTTTTTGGAGTCATCGTCGCCGGCTATGAATGTTTGAGATATCGTCATAACGACGGTATCAGAAAGACTATTTGTCTAAAAAGACAAATTGTTTATGAGATTATTATTTTCCAAAAATTTTTTTCTACAATTATTTGCCATCAATTAGGATTATTAATTTTAAACACGATATCCGGGACATAATATGCCTCACTACTTAATGCCAGTCCTAAACTCGGCGTTTAGAAATATTTTTTAAGTCGAAACATTACGTGTATATTTAAAATTGTACTTAAATTGGTGCAACGATAAAAACAGATAAAAATACTGTGTATAAGAAGTGACGATAGAAAAACACGTTATGGAATTTTTCAAATAATTGCACGAACGAATCCACTATATGAGTCATCATCAGATACCGATTAATGAAATATATTGTATACGAAAGAAAACAATTGTAATTTTACACACTATAAAAATGATAATCACGAGAATCATACGAACAAATTTTGACAGCAAATGCTTGTAAAAAAAAAAAAAGAAACGAATACCGAATACTCTGTCGCTTTATTCCGTGGCGTTTTTTAAAGTTTTTATTATTATATTCAATATAAAAAAATGTAATTATATAGTTTATTTAAATGAAAAAAAATTACCACGAAAAAAATATAAATACAATATAAAACAAATGTACAGTTTCGCAACTTTATAATAGATAATTTGTTATCTTACTTTGACTTAAAATTCGAAAAGCACATCAATACTATTTAAGCCGATTAGAGAAATGTTTATAAAATCATATTCCGTTATTGTCCGTCTATACCTATATATTCGGAGCACAGAATGTTCGAGTTATCTATGGTTTTTCTTTCGAGTGATCGAGATTTTTTGCAAGGGAGCGGAATTTTTTTCGACTTATCAAGGTTTCACTGTATTATATTTTGCATTAATCGGTTAGGTAGAGACGTGCCCTCCAAACGACGCCCGCCGAGTTTTCCGTTGCCGCCGCCGACCGACCGATTTAGCGCGCTCGATCCACCGTCGAGGCATTAAAAACCAACCGAATATTATGCCCCATAATAAAACCTTATAAATATAGAATATTATAATATCTTACAACAGTGATAATATTCATCACTATTGTTTCGAAAACATTCCAACTGCCCATCTCGATAATATTAATAAACGTGTGCGTGTACCGTACCGTTTTTCGGCCGTGGCGAGCCTCCGTTTTTCACGCCGACCGCGGCCCGGACGGCCGGCAACAATATCAGCATGGACAGGACGAACCGGTGGCGCATAGTGTCGGAGCATTCGGATGTCACTGCCGGTGCGATCCACACGCGCACACGCTAAGACTCGTCGGCCCTCGGCGGTTGTTTTTCCCTTCCACGCGGTCGTCTCGAGCGCGAAAGCAACGACGACGACGATGATATATTATCATTACGATAACGATAATATTATTATTGTTGTATCGCGTCGGTCGTCCGCGTACGTCAGGTACAAGGTGATTACGAACGTCCGTGTCGGCCGTTTACCTATGCTTTGAAAATACTGCACGTATACATTAATGGTTCCAAGTCGTTGTTACGACGTATTTTTTTTTTTTTTCGAATTTTTATTATTATTGTTATTGTTATTTTTTTACGATGGTACACCGCATCTGCATCTGCATTTCGAAAACATTGTTCTGAATGTTTTGACATTGTATATGTACCGCAAATCGAGTATATCGATTCTCAGCAGCTGTCGTAAGCGTTTAAATTTTTGAGGCACTAAGTGTAGTGGCACAAAATATTATGTATAGGAAACAAAATATTAATCCACTCGTCATCTAAAATTTAAACATTTTTTCAATGCGCAGGTTTGAAATTCGATTTTTACTAATTATTTTAAGAAAGACAGTTTACCATACTCGTGAAAAGGGAAATAAAAACGTACATTTTTTCTAGACAATTTCACTTTAAAACGACTTCAAATTTTGAACAAAAGTGAAAAAAAAATAATAAAAAAATATTACTACAAACTGTTCACTGATTAATGTATCACCTTGTACAATATCAATAATTGCCTATACAATACGACGACATGCATTATTATTGTAACGCACTGGTCAGGTACGCACACTTATTTGTCGTGGTGGGGAGGGAGGTGATCAGGGTTAGACTAAACTACTGCCGAAGCTGTGTGTCTACCGGATCATGCCAGCCATGGGTCGCGGTCATTCGGAGGCTTATTCAAGGAAAAACGGTAATTTAAACTATCACAGCTGCAGCAGGTCGTTGAGAATTTGATTTATAGCTTGTGCCGAGTCGTGATAAAAATTAAAATTATATAAAATGCATATTACATAGTTTTCACCATGAACTCAATAAATATGATAGTTTATATTGATACAAACGTAACAATATGTGCGTATTAATTTATCGTTCCCGGATATCGTTCCGTAGATGATGGTGGTTACGCGTTTCTACAAAAAGTGCTGTTGTAGGAACCTTACTATTTTCATCCAATGCCCTTAAAATTTCTTTTTATTTTATTTTTTTTTAAATTTCTTGGGGTTTTTTTTATTGCAAAATCGTATCTGGAATATAAAACAAAATATTGCAAAGCATACGACTTCAGATTTTTTCTATTATTATTGCTAGAAAAATGTTTTTTTTTTTTTTCACAAGATATAATATATTTTTTAATATTTTAAATTAACTTACTGTAAAATATTTTATAATAATAAAATTTTTTTGTCGCAAATGTGGTTAGTACTTATATACTTTGGTAGAAAAGGGCAAGGTACACTTTTGATACCTAGAAATAACGAGTACCGCTACCGTTTACGATGACGACGTGATGACGTAATAAAAGTTGAAAATATTAATTAATTTCGAATCAGTATTTTTTATCAATTGTATAATATAATTTAATATAATATTATATTGTAAATATTCATCAACATTATACTTCGTAAACGATTTATATAATATTATATTATGTTTATAAGGTATAATTTATAGTTAATTAAAATTTATATTTATTTTCAATTTGTTCATACAAACAAATACTACCTATACTTAATTTTTAACAAATTGATTAAAAATAAAATAAATGTAATAAATATTTTATTTCTGTACGATCATAGTACTATAATATAACTTATAAGATATCATTTTTGTCTAATATAGTTTAATAAATTTACACGTACTTGTCATGCAAAAAAAAAAAAAAATGTCAATTTTTAAATCACGCCATTGTACTTGTGCAAATACCACTGGACCCATATAAGTAGTAGGAATAAAAGGCACACGCTATAAACTTATTTATTTATTTTGTTCCATACCCTATTGGAACAAGTCCACTATCAAGTCACACATAGATATCTCGGAATCGTGAGGGATCATTGGCTGAATTTCGCGGATTTAGTTACTTTGAAATCTATACGCGTGGCGGCGGAGAAAGGCGCAGTGGAATTAGAGGCAATAAACACAGTATATAGGTACCTACATTGTGTGTGTGCGCATAGAGATATATTCGTAAGGCGAAGTATTCTGTTCGTTTCGAACACCTCCCTTCACCGCGCATCGTTACGAACCCATACACCGGATTGCCAGATAAAAAACCGATTCCCAACAGGACGGGCTCACGAGACGATTCGACACGTCGTGCAGGCAAATAGCAAACAAATAGACGGCTGTTGTAGACGTAGGTGTTTTCCGACAATAAATATTACTATCGTATAATATATTTTAACAATGCGCCCGAACGTCATTGAAACCAAATCGGTTGACGATCGTCGCCCGAATAGGTACGTTTTTCGGTGGTTGCTTATATTGTATGATTTCAAACCGTCGAAAATAATATCATCCGCTATTTTTCACTGCATTACGGTGTGTTATAGTTACGGTGGTTAAATCCAGTGTTTTCGCGTTCGAAAACGCCGTTTTTAATAATATTACCGTATCAAACTTTGATATTCAAACACGAGGAAAATAAATTAATTCTCGTTCGCTCTGCAGGTGCTTTTCGAATAATTAGAGATGTGTTCACGGCGGCGAATACAATCAAAAGACCCGCCCACCCGATACTCGATTAATAT
The DNA here is from genome assembly GCA_009835225.1 of Aphis craccivora. Taxonomy (NCBI): domain Eukaryota; kingdom Metazoa; phylum Arthropoda; class Insecta; order Hemiptera; family Aphididae; genus Aphis; species Aphis craccivora. The sequence goes on along the minus strand of VUJU01002997.1, from coordinate 10,424 downwards.
TGTTATCGTTTGTATTTAATGTACAATATAATTTTACACGACGCGGCGTTTTTCGTTTTGTCTTACGATACAAACAAACGACAGCGTTACAATAATTACTATTACGAATAACATGTTATTTCATAATAATATCATCGAAGCTTGAGGCTATCTTTTATATAACAGCGTAATAACAATGTCTTCTATACACGCATTCGTATGTTAATTATCAGAACTCTTGCAGTATGGGTACTGATATGGTTTATTTGACACTTGCTTTGATATGCCCCACGCGCGGTACCTTAAAACCAACCCCGGGTCGCTTTGCAGCGAGCTGTCTCGAAAGTTCGTTGTTATTGCGACTTAAAATTCGAAATATTATTACAAACGACTACCGCGTTGTACTCGCAACCGTACGCCGCCGTCTTCTCATTCGGCCCACATGTGCATATTATTATGATTCGTGTATAATAATGTGGCCTGTTATTACCAGACTTCGCCGAACGGGGTCAATGTTGATTCGGTGTATAACACACGTCGTGTGTATCTAATCCACTCGCGAGGATGTGTACAATATAATATTATTATTGTGTTCGTGACATTTTAGTCGCTGTGCAAATTTGCAGTGCGTTTCACGGGTGTGGCGATATTATGTGGTATTTAAAAAATGTATGATAATATTCTATTTTCGTTCTTGTACCGAACGCGACGAGTGTGAGGCGTCCAGCGTTGTTTTCACTACGCCGTTGTTAAATATTCTGAAATTGTCTCGGTCCCTCGGCCGCGAAGTTGTCGAATTTTCACGTGGACCTCGGTTACCGTGTTGGTATATTATAGGTACCCGAAATCATGTTTGTCATAATATTTCGATTCGAAGAACACGAACATACTGGTGTCTACATAATATATCGGAATTTGACAATGGGATGGTTATATTAAACAATATTAACTATATTTTAATTTCCGGCTAAATTATATACCTGGCAAATGTATTTTATAATATGTTCGTATCATATTATTTATATATAACAGGCTAAATGGTATTTACTATTTACAATATTAGCAGTGTAATATAATACTTACGGAAATAAATTCTATATGCAATATTCTAAGAGTGATACGGACTTGAGTTATTTTTATTATATTACATTATATTAAACAAAATTAACAATAATATGTTGATTTTTGATATTATATTAATTTGGTTGGCGATGTTGTTAAAGCTATAACAATGAACGTATTATTGATTTATGTTCTACCTTGAATACAATTAACACTAATAGGATAGGTATTTTATTGTTTAACTATTATATTCTTTTCATAGGGAGCTAATTGATACTGATCAAATTGTATAGTTGTCAATTAGACTCACGTCATAAATATTTTACACATGCATTAGACACGTGGTGCATATAAAATTAAGTTAAATTTCCTATAGCTAATAGTATTGTTAATTTAATATAATAAAAAAAAATGTACCTATCGAATTCTTTTTACTCAATTACTCTTAAAATATCTTTCGTTTTTTCTTAAACCAAATAACACGCATAATATAGTGTATTACATTTAAGTATTCTGTTTACGCAACTTATTTTATTACGTATACATAACATCAGCATAATAATAATATGTAAGCCACATATGATTGATTATTTTTTTCATTGAATTACTGTTGTACATGCCCTTCGTGTCTTATTAGTTGTTAGCTATTATAGATAAATAACAATATTCAAGGATATTTTTGATTAAATTGTTTTTTTTTTCTAATACTTATTGAATGTCAGAATTCGTTTCATTTAAATGGTTTGTATCTATTACAGCTTAAAGTCATTATATGGTGTTTCATCGTATTATATTATGGCATTTTACCGATAAATGATTGTTTAAAGTACGAATAAAAAAAATAAAATAAATGTTCATGTGGTCAGGGCAATATAGTTGAATATCAAGTATTGTTTATAGTCGGTTCAAGATTTATATTTTAAAGACGACATATGCCGTGACGATTGCTGAAGTGTTTTTCACATGGACAGTTCTACGTAGCTTGCTTACGCGTAAGCTTACCCAGTAGGTTGGTGATTTTGTCGCCTACTAATAGATCATAGAAGAACATTGTTTACAAAGAAGTTTTGTAGATAACATATTGAAAAACTATTAGTAAAACATTTATTTTGAACCTTTAGTGCTAAAATTTATCGTGAGCAAAGCTTCTGCCGCCAAAAGCTATAACTTATCGAATAGGTTATGATAATGATCATTATCTTAAAAACTAAATTAATATGTATAAAATATTATTTCAAAAATCTTAATTAATTTAAATTTCAATAGATTTAACAAAATTTAATCTTGGCAGGTTACATACATTTATATACTTAAACCCGGCAACGACGGGTAATTCAGCTAGTCATAATATAATAGCCAATAAACATATTCGATAATAATAATCTACAGAAATCGATAAAGATTTTATATTGTTCGTAAAATCGTAACCAAATAATATTACATTCCAGCGGTTCATAAATAGTTTCCGAGATCATGGTTGAAGTTATTGTAGGACCTTGCCGTAAGCATTTAATTGGATTTTTAATATTCTGGTTTGCCGTCACCCCGATATTATGCTCTGTGTACTATTCAATTAGCCTATATAATATTTTACTTACTTTGTTTTCTTTGTCGCTGTTGTTGTTTTTGGTGTTGTATGTTCCGTAAAATCATAAAATATTATAGATAATATTCTGTATTGTAATTATGGAATTTACGCGTTTTCAATAATTATACCTATATAATATATTCTACACAAAGCTTATAGTAAATATTTGTTCTTTGTTTTAAATGTAATCTCACAATCTCTAATTAAATCAATGTATTTAAAGTATTATTCCAAAAACCACTTAATGAAGTTTTATTTATAATATTTATTTTATTCCTTCCTATAGAATATAATTAACATTTATTTTCAAGATAAGAAAAGTGACGAGTACCTATCTAATACCTATTATAATTCCATGAAACTTTATACAGTGTTTAACATAACCGTCTTAATAACTCATTCAAATACTAAAAAATTTACTGATATACCTACTTTATTTTTTAACAGTATTCTAACAAACTAAAAGCTGTACATACTTATATTACATTATGTAGTTTAATAAAAAGTCACTAATATCAAATTTTAAAAACTCAATAATGTAAGTTAAGTTCTTAAATTTTTTGGTAATATTATTTACCAAATAGGTCTATTTTCACTGTTTTTTGTTTGCGGTTATCGAACATTACAAAAATAATTAATATTAGATTCGTTACCGCAAAATGCCACAGTTATATTGTTGTGTTTCATATTATTGCAATAGAAAACACAACTGTATTAATTGTAATAGGTAACAACAATTTATTATAATTTGGCTAATAATTAAATAATTGAAAAAAGTATGGCAACACCATAGCAACTGACTAAACGGGCATGACATAACTATATAAGTTTAATAATATTGAATTTTTAGGTTACCTGCTGGATAGCGGTGTGACCATACATAACACCCTTCCACTTAAGTTTTTTGAATAAATACAAATTAACAAAATAGTATTAATCATTAAAAAAAGTTTCTAGTTCACAACAAATTATATAAATATTACAAACTTAAATTATCAGTACATTCACAATACATATTATACTAATCATAAAAAAATAACAAATAATGTATAATACCTATAGAGTTGATACACAAAGTTCTAACTTCAGTAGTTAAGTACTATTTATTTTGAAATAATAAATATAAAATATGAATAGTTAAACATTACAGTATTACACAAACTAATAAATATATAATATACAAAATCTCTATTTACATTAGGCTTACGCTGCTTTTTTATAATTATTAACACTTATTTCTTCACCTATCACATTAGTACCTGAATTTTTAACATTTTTTTCCTTAAGGTCTCCACTCTCATCATTCTCACCATTTATAGTATTTATACTAATTGGTCCTAGGAATCTTTTCCCCAAATGTCTATTTGTTTGTCTAAACTTTTTTTTACACACATCAATAAACCAATAAGACCACGGATTAATATACTTATAATAAATATATATCCGTTTATTATTGTATATTAATCTGTGAATAAGACCTAGGTGCATTAGTTTTCTTAATTTTTCGTTCAGTTATTTAGACATTAACAGTTCTACTGGAGCTAAAGTCACACCTTCAATACGAGTTATATTGTTTCTATATTTTAACTAGGGTTTTTATTCCAACCAGTGGTTTCCGTCCACCATGATGCAATTGCCGTTGGGCAACGATCCACAACTGCAGTCGTCGTCCACCTGGCCAATGACGTATGACAGTCGTTGATCGGGGTATATCGGCATTAACCAGGTGACCGGCGACAGTTGTGGACCGTTGGTCGTCGGCATTGGCCTGTAGGAAGACAACTCTCTGGATCGTGGTAGGTCATCGTCGACATTGGCTTGTAAGACGACAACTCTTGTGGACCGTTGTTTTTGTTTGATTTTCTTTTCGTCGTTTTTCAGAATATTTGTTGTTTCACTTGTCTGTGAAACACGCTGTATGTGAGAACTCTAGGTCGGAGACAGATGTCTTGCATAATATTTCTTGCTGTTATAATTTATATAATATATTTACACCCGTATGAGAAATTTCATGTCCAGCATAACTTATTGTATTTTATTTAAATTGAAACTTTTCTTCATTGAATATTATATTTAATTCTCTAGCTCTGTTTAACAATTCAATAAGAGCTCTATCATGTTGTACTTCTGTATAATAATGTTGTAATAAACGTACACAATTTGAACTCTGTACATCTAATTTCACATGCAAAAATACATCTTTTAGGACTTTAAGTCTAATCCACTAAACAAATTTTTACCTTCTAAACCTCTTAATATTTCTAGAACGTTTGGTATGGTATAGTGTTCGATTCTTATGGCTTTATTAAGATTTTTTGGATCTAAGCATAATCTAAGTCCTCCTTTAGGTTTTTCAACAATCACTAAGGGACTTACTCACTCAGTTGGTTCATTTATTTTTTTAATAACGTTCCTTTTTTCTAGTGACTTAATAGTATCTTTTAACTCAAGAAATAATACAAAATGGTCTTCTTCTATTTGGAATTATAACTGGAGTTATATTTTGGTCTAAAGTAATATAATATTTTTTTCCTGTAAATACACCTAGTCCCTGAAAGATATCAGTATAACACTCTGAAATTTGCTCCTTATTACTAACTTCTTTACCTTCTACATTTTCCAGTGTTACTGTATCTATTCTACTAATCAATTTTAATAGTTTGCATGCGTCTAGACCTAATATAGGAAATGCATAACTAATATTTATAATTAGACATTTTTTTTTATATCTCTCACTTTTATTGTTAATAGTACAGTCCAAAACGACTTCTCCTTCTGGTTTTGTTTTGATCTTCAAAACACACTAGTATAGTTTTGGTCTTATCTCATTTTTTTAATTTTAATAAATTATTTGTATAGAGATGTAAAAAAATTGATTCTGCACCACAGTCCAACTTAAATGTAATATTTACTTGGGTATCTTAAAAATAACAATAACATATTTGAACCAAGACTTATTACTATTATTTCTAACTAAAGAGTAAATAAACAAATTATTAGTATCATATTCATTATCGATTAT
>VUJU01002996.1:0-30525 GCA_009835225.1 Aphis craccivora | reverse complement strand
CTGGGGATTTTTTTTCCTAGGGTCGGGGATTTTTTTTCCGGAGTCGTTCGTCAGGGGATTTTTTTTCCGGGGATTTTTTTTCCCGGGGATTTTTATTCCGATTACCACCTAATCATGACCCAAATTGAGCTTAACTAGCCCTTTCAAATGTAACTAATCAGCGGCAGTGCCGCAGTGGTGGGCTGAAACGATTGATATATATAATATATATTATCATTTATCGCAGATAGATGTAGGTATACCTTGTATACGTTATATTAAACTTAAATGTATAGACGTTACTAGATTGAGCAAAAACTGAGTAGGCGATTTCTAGCCGAGAACTGGAATTGAACGTTCCCGTCAGTCTAACATAATAGCCGATTTCGATGGCTACGTCTAATTCTGTACAATGTGATCCGTTAAACCATTGCAATAAACGACCGTTGGACGTGCGTCCTTCTCGGATGACTAGATTGCTTTCAACTAAAAAGGAAAATATAAAAACATAATAGTATTACTATAATACTTGTATATTGAACTGCAGCAATTATAACGTCTTGAACATAAACTAAATAAATACACGCATATACCAGTAAGAATTTTGTATGACGAGGAAATATACCTACATTATTAATATTTACCATTTATTATTAAAATAAATTTTAATTATATTATGATATAGAACTTTGTATATTTACTCCATTGTAAAAATATAATTTAAATGCAAGAATTTGAACACTGATATATAATATGTACATGTTATTATGTTACTAATATTATAGTACTATAATATTATATTAATATCAGTGTTGAATCGAGATATAATTTCTTTTGCACTCCCTGAGTGACCCTGACAAATACAACTTTCAACAAAATATAAGTACCTATTTATTAAATGTAAAAATGCACAACCCTTGTTATGATTACCGCACCTATAATGATATTCAATAAAATATGATTTATTTATATCAATGTTTTTATAGCAAAATTGCCAGTATAGGTAGGTACTATCTATAATATTATAGTACCTATCTACTGACTTTCCTAAAATTATAGCAGGTTATAAGATGACGAAAAACAATAATCACGAATTACAATTTATGATGACGATGATGGCTGGATTACAATATAATCCTAAAACTACTAAAATATTTGAAAATTATAGTAGGTAGGTACGTTATCAAATGCATCAGAAAAATGTATTGAACGAGTGTGTGAGTGTGTGACTATTTATATAATTAAAATTCTTAGTATGATAAAGACTGTATAATCTTCAAGTTTTTAAAATCTGCAGCTTAAAATAACAAAGAAATCATTGGAAAACCATATCTGAACTTCTTGAAGCTAATATAGGTTATCATCATTTAAAAAAATTAGCAAATAATTAATAATTAATAGGTTTCTAATTTATTTTATGATTTTTTCAATATTCATATTTTATAATTTCTGAATTGCAATAAATAACAATAATAACACAATTTTGAATTTATAATATATGTAACAACTTTATTAGATTGATTTAAAAATTTAAAAATGAATTATTTGTCTTTTATTTGCCTTTTAGTTGTATTTAAATTGTTAATTGTAATAACTAATAATTAATAATTGGTTTATTTCATAGTACTAAAATGTATTACCAATCACCAATAAAAAAAAGATGAGGACCTAACCCCCACCTAGAAAATTTGTCTGGATTCAACACTAATATTACTGATTAATATATTATATTATAGGTACCTAGTACCTACACACAATTGAATTTACTTACCTAGATCTTTCAACGTTATGACTTTCATGTATAAATTTTGTGACTTCAAATTATGTTTATGCGATATTCTAAATAACCAAATACAATCAAACAGAACATTTGGTTCGAATTCTTCCACCATTTGCATCATTGTAATAGCTCCGCCTTTATTTTCCACGAATCCGCCACAATCTTAGTATATATATCAATAGATTATTAATTATTTTATTTTAATGTACACCTACATTTTACATTCAAATATTATATACGAATCTTATTCTGTTTTCTGTGAAGTCACTTACTCGTATTTGGTTTTAAAACAGAACTCTTGACGTTTCCTAATATAAATTAATTATAATATATGAATTATTTATAAAAATTACATTATTAATCACATGTCTAAAAATAGATAGGTCACAAAATATAAAAAATAAATATTATTATTGGTAGGTTTGGTAGGTACTTATATTATAGTCATATAGTGTAGGTAATTATTTTTTCTGACCTATATCTAATATTATAACCACTGATATAGGTATAGGTATTAGATAGTCATATCTTAATTAAAAAAAAAATAGTTATTAACGTTTTTATAGAATTTTTTACATAATTTGAAGAGAATAAAAAAAAGGTAAGCAAGTGTGGGTACTGCTCTGCTTTATATTAATAAGTATTAAGTGGGTCAATATTCTATAGGTGTGTATTTGAATCCAATGATATAGAACTCATAGGTGGATAGGCCTAGCTGCGCCAGGAAACTAGGTATTTCAATGATGAGGCCCCCTTTAAATATTGGGGTAATGATGGGGCACTTTTACATCGTTTGATTAAAAATAATAAATGACATCTTGACTGTAAAATAATATGAAAGGATATAATGTTATGATTTTTGAAGTACCTATATATGAATGGTCGTAATGTTGTACTTAATGTAATTATATTTATGAGCAAAATATAACATTAAAATAATATGAAATAAAATTATACAAGAGAATTCAGCCAGTTTATTATACAGTATCTACTTATTAGGTACACAAAAAAATCTTTCTTGTCGGCTTTCCGTCACTTTTTCCCATCAACAATTATTGAAGCAAGAGTCAAATAAATTAAAATTTGTCAAAAATTATTTAAGAACTACCATAAATCACTTCTTCAAAGTGTGAACTAAATTCAATTCTCTATATCCAAATCCTTCAAATAAGTTGAAAATTGAAGCATTTTATCAACTACCTATTTAATATTTATCGTGTAGGTATGTATAAAGTATACCTACATGTATACACATTATTACACACACAAACATGAAATAATACACTCATGATAGAATCCTTACATTCATCATCGCTCCGCTTAGAATCTAAAATATTTTAGTTGGCACCTATATTAAAATGCTTCGATCAAAATTTTCCTTGAAAATATGAAATTACAAATATAAAGAAAAAATGTTATCATTCAAAAACTTAAAACTTATAGATAAGTAATAAGAAATGTTAGGTATAGGTACTTAAAAATACAATTTTTGTTTAGTTTTGTTGTCTTTAACGACTACAAAATATATAAAAAATAATTCCAAAAACATTCATACTTTTGGAAATAATGAGTGTTTAGGTATATCCTGAAATGCAAATATTGTATATTTAGAATGGGGTGGTACAACATGGATCTATTTCATACCAGGCTAGAATCAAACATATATTTTTCCGGATAAAATGTGAAATACAAACTATGACCCTTTATAGGTATTGAGGACAGTGACATATTATAATATATGAATAGGTACCGTGTTTTTGGTAACAGTAATAATCGTCGAATCATATAGAACCTACCTGTACCAAAATGCTCAAATACCTACCAATAATAATTACCAGTATACTCAGTATATCATACCGAAAATACGGTCGGGCGCCAGCGACTAATCCGAACTATGTTTTGTAGTTATAAACGAAATAGAAATAGATAATTTAATTTCTATTTTTTAGACTGTAATTAATATTAGAAATTAAACATTAAACAAATACTATACGTAATGCATACAAAATTACAAAGAGAAGTACTACTAACCTCTGACGAAAGAGTATTGTGCCTTGTACCCAGTTGAAGATCCAGCATTAGCGAAGAATTTAATATACAACACTGGACCAGAAGATATTATCACTGGCGGTCTAAATGTTATACCTCCAATTACTCCTAATCTCTTTCTATTTGAATCGTAAAACTATAGATAATTCGAACAAAATACTAAATTATAATCATTAACCATTAATAAAAACATTAAAAACCAATTTAGGAATTACATAAAATAAGTAGGTATACTAATCTAAAATTATTATAACCAAGTTATAATAAACATACACCGTAGGTACCACCCTAAACACTTACCTCGACAATTGATTCTTCGGAAATTTGAAAATCCAGGAAAATTAAATGAATGAAACACTCGTTATATACTTTACAATTGATCACCTGTTCAAATGTCAAATCGTCTGGATAGGACATTGGAAAGAATGGAGTACTAACGTATCCACCAAATAAAATATTTGCTGAGTTAAATTCTGGTTTTATTTCCGCTAACTGGATATTTCCTTCGATAGGAAATATTATAATTTATAATAGTTTATAGATATTTGATAATAAATATTAGTTATAATAATCATTAATCAACTATTTAATAGTAAATAACAAGGCTGGGCAATTTAACAATATTTTTTTTAACTAGTTAAGTTAAGTTATTTTAAAATAACGAAGTTAAGTTAAGTTAAAAGTTACTTATATTTTCTGTTAAAATTTTCTAGTTTGCAAAATAAAATATTCCATACATAATAATATTTATTAGATAGTTTTTCTTTACGCTCAAGAAAATTACTGGGCCACTAGGAAAATTTAAAAATATGATACATCAAAATATTAACTATAGCTATCAAAAAACCTACTTTTCTGAAAATATCATTCAAAAATTTGCATTAGGTATTCTTTGGACGAAAATTAACTTAATTTAAATTTTATTGAATAAAATTAACTTGAAGTTAACACGTTAATCTTAAAAAAGTAACTTATTCAGTTAAAAGTTAATTTAAAAAAAAAAAAACGAGTTAATTAACTTAACGTTTTAACACTTTTAACTTAATTTTAACTTTTAATTCGTTAATACCCAGCCTTGGACTAAATAATATTATACAATAAAATATCCGTGTATAGATAGGTAAACTATAACTCACTGGTAATCAAGTACTCAGCTGAAAATACATGGTTGTGGTACGGATCTCTGTTGATGAAATTTAAATTTATTTGACTGGTTAAAGACTTGTAATGAAAAGTCGAATTTTTAACGGTACTATTATTTACACATTTCAAAGACCGTGCTAAATATGGTGGTTCGAAAATACACATAGAATTACAAATAAGATCCGTTTCGTTTGCATTATTAGTACACTTTAAGTCCACATCTTTAAAACGTAAGTTGATCATACATGACGGACATGAAATAATGCGCAAAGAACATTGTTTGTAAAAACTTCCCTAAGACAGCATTAATAGAAATATTTATACTTATAAAATAATAATGTTATACTTATTTGAGTATAGAGTATACTAGTATGTATATAATATATAATTACATTCGATTTTATTGAGTGATTATAAACATTGTTTTTAGCAAAAATGATTCCTCGAGATCCAATTGCAGTATAGATTGTTTTTTTATTGAATGGCTTACAAATGTCGTATCTTTTGATATTTAAAGAAAAATCGATAGATTGAAATATCGTCATCAATAAACAAACTGAAATTTATATAAAATAATTTTCAAATATATATATATAGGTATAGACACGAATATTAAAGCTCTTTTCAGCCTTTTAAGAAAAATGACACTCATATAAGTTTTGTATGCAGGGGCGTAGGTATAAATTTCCTATGGGAGGGGTTTAAAGTAGGAATCGTTCGATAGCTAGGAAAATTTATATTTTTAGTTAATTTTATCTAGTGTAAATTTAGTTTTCAATGGGGGAGGGGTTGAACTCCTCAACCCTCCCCCTTTACCTACGCCCTTGATTGTATGATATAAATGATATAGGTACCTATTCAGATTCAGAAAAGATAGATATTAGATATATTATAATTTAATACTCATATTACAAAAAAAATCTTATTTTATTTAGTCTGTTGTATTTAATATAATATATTATATAAACGATAGGTTATATTATTAAAGATATCTATTTTATGAAAATAATATATAAAAACATAAATTTAAAATAAAATTATACCTACCTATGTACACCAACTGATCCATCCTAGTCAACGTGGGCGTGATTCTACTACCTATCTACCTAGTCAATAGTCATATTATATGTTTAAAAATACAACACTATACAAATTGACACATAGATAATAGACTGTAATAATCTAACACATAGTATAGGGCTTCGACAATGTAGTTATTATAATTATATATAAAAGGTTTCTATAAGAAAAATGACCTTTCTAACGACGCGTTATTGATTCTTGTGTGTATATATTGAAGGTTTTTTTATAATTCAATGGCAATAATAAGCTTTTTGTATTACAACTAATCAATACCGAAAATACCTATATAGAAACTATTTTATACTAACTAGTAACTGCGAGTATGTATTTATTTACACTTAATACAGGTATAAATATAAATGTATATTTACTATTTAGTACGTTGACGATAACACAAAATATCACAATTTGTACAATATGTTAACAATATTTTTATTAACAAAATAACAAAAATACTAAAGAATACCTACATATTTTATATTATATATTTATATGTTATTTTTTAGATTCTGAACGGAGACGGAGTGATGAATGTATTGCTTGTACAAAGATGTATGTGCTTTTTTTGTCTGTGTACACCATATAGGTAACTTAGCGGTTTTTAAAAAAATCGTGAAAACTGGCATTTTTACGCAAAACTAGTTTACGACAAAATCAATTTTATTATTATAATACTATATTAAATTATGATTACTGCAACTCAAAAACGAATTATTTTAAATACTTAAAATACTCACCAAATTTGTATATTAGCGTTATCTATACACTTGCAGTTAGCTTTTTTGAGCTATTTAAAAACAAATAAAATTATTGATTTTTCAAAGTATTTTTTTTCGAAATGTCGATAAAAAAATGTATAAAAAAACTTGAAAAAGTAATACTTATAATTTGCTTTTATTGTAGTTAAAAGAAATCAAAAATCGTAAATACCATTTTTTTTATAAGCGTTTTAAGTTCAATTTTTTACGAAATACCTATATCAAAATCGAGAAAATGTACAAGTAGTTTTATAGTTATTGAAAATACATATCATTTTTATTATTTATGTCTATAGTTAAAAAATTAAATACAAAGTTTTCATAAAGTTTATCAAGTTTTCAAAGTCGCATACCTAACGATAACAATTTATCCTCAAACGATTTTTTATACCTATTTGTTATTATAGGTATTCAAAAAGTATATGTCGTAGATACCTGAAAAATTCACCAGTTATTTACATCGGCATTTTCTTTACATGATTTAATTTTCAAAATACTTATTTCGCTTATTTTAAGGATGAATCTGGCTTTAAGTAGGTATACCAATTTCTTCAGCGTTTTGTAAACGGTCTTTTAATTCGATCATGCGGATAGGATTCATACATAATACATATACACACTTCTTTCGCTATAATAAATATTGAGAGATGTCAGATGTATCAAATATTATCACTTCAGATGACATTTTAGAGATATAGGTACTCTAAAGAAAATATGTGTTTAATTTTATAAAATATTTATTTAAATGTTAAAGAATTTCTGTATTAAGCTATTTGTAGATGTGCACTGATGGGGGTGTGGTAATAAAGCCCCTCACGAATTGGCACATGACTTCTCGACTACCCTAAAAGGGCTACAACCCCTCCCCCCAAAAAAAAATTAACCACCCTACCCCTATGAATGTAGGTACAGCAAAGCGGTAGGCCTCGCTTTTTTTCTTTTTATGTCTGTGTACAACATAACTTGTCGAAGTAATGCTTCAATTTCAAACTTCGGGGGTAGTTTGCGATAGCAAAGTGAATATCCTTGGTGCATTAGGTATAGAGGTCAAAAGTAAGAATTTTCCAACAGTTTTCAAAAAATCAAGAAAAACAAAAAAAAAGTGACGGAAAAACGGTAATTTTTACGCAAAACCAGTTTTCGACGAAATCATAAAACATAAACCTCTTTCCTCACCCAATTTAAAATATAATTTATATAATATATTTCATGTACTATATTCTAAGCCTCTAGGCTGACAAATCATCTCCGCTCAAAATCGTTTTTCGTATACCTACAATGATACCTAGGTACATATCATTGGATTCAACATTCAAATTTAACACTCCCATATATAATAGCTAGTGATCCGTAAGGCACCTATAATAATAGTCCTAATGTACAGCAAAGTGGTACCCACTTGACCACGCTATTTTTAGTTTACTTTAGTACTTTACAATAGGTAAAAGCATGAAACACAGTGGCTATTTTTGTGTATTAGGTACGAGACACTTTGTGCACTACGAAAAATAAAAAATGCGCACCACTTTTATAGTACTAAATATTATATTCTGCAACCATACCTTGGACGAATTGATAGTAACTTAGCTCAAATTTAAATATATGCACTACGGAAAAAAATAGCCACTGATGAAGCATATTATCATACGAGAAGTTGATACCTATACAATTTTTAATATTCATAACTGTACGGTTTAAAAATTTAGTTTCTATAGGAATTTGATAAAAAAAAAAAAAAAAAAATTAAGCATAATTCCACAAATAATTATTAAGAGAATCTGAGTTCAAACATAATATTATATTATATTATATGTTATATAATAATAATATATTATATATATATATTATTATTCTTATACATTTATTATATAATATATATATATTTTTTATTTTATATTTTATATTATATTATTATATTATATATTATTATTTAGGTTTCTCATAATTCAAAAATAATTAACTGTAGATAGACACCTACTTTAAAATTTTCATCAAATTTTTATATTATAATTTCCTATTCACATCATACTTCATATAATTTTCTAATATACTTTGAGTACCTACTTTAACATAAGGTCCTCATGAGTAGGTAACTCTTACTGTAACCAAAAAATCTAAAATAATAAATATATGTTTTTAAGACATTCAAGTTCAAATATGGACAAAATTAGATAAATGTATTCATTTTACAATTGTGGTTTTTTTGTATGTGTTATCACTTGAGCAGTAAAAATAATAAAAATCAAATAATTGATTATTAACATCAATATCTTCACTGGTTAATTATTTGAAATAGGTTCAGATAAAATACCTTTCTGTTAAAATATGGTTTAGATGAAATACTTTTGAATGTTTTACACACTCTAGTTTTTAAATAGAATTCTACGCCATTAAATTGAAATTATTAAAGATAACTGTTGAAAAAAACCATATATTATAATAATATAAAAATATTTATTTCATAATTTGTCATGGTCTCACAGATATAGGAGACTTTAAAGCATGATGTAACGTAACCACAGACAGTAGTTTATATTTTTATAATATCCTAAATATCATTATTCATTGATAGAACAGTTTTATTTATCTCCCAACTATTTGGGTTCATTGTTTGTAGAGTAAAAATTACATTTTAGTAAAGTAAATTAAACATATAGGCCAAGTTAACAAAGTTAATATGCTAAAAAATAATAATTATAATTTGATCGTTGTAATTTGTAATAAAACACTATAGTCGTAATTAATACAATAGAGACCTACTATTATTGTATAATTTTACAAGAATGTGTGGGTCATATTTTACATTTATACATACTGTTGTTACCAAAAGATTTGTTAAGTCCTAACTTCATAAATCAAAATATATATCATTTTATAGGTATAGGTAATACAATAAAAACAAAGCATAGAATAAAATACATATAATTTCAAAAAATATTATATTTAAGTTTTAATAATAATATAGTAGCAAAAGACACAATTCATTCAGCGAGTTCAGAACATTTTAATAGTGAGGATGTTGTACATTTTAAAATTCCATTTTAATATCTGAAATCAAATATTTCATATTATTTAATATTTGTAGAACAAACAATGGCTATTGTATTTTATTGTCTTAGATTTTGAGCAGAATAATGAATTTATTGGTCTTATAATGTTTTTTTTTTTTTAATAACACATTTAAAAGCATTACAATTTTTTTGCATGATTTTTAATATTTACGACAATTATATAATAAATGCATGTTTTCAGCAAAAAATAGTACAGCCTACCACCCATGCCATCTTACTTAAAGTATTATAAATTAATTATAAAATATCCATAAAAGTATAAGTTGACCCACAGTTTCCACTCAAAATCATTTTTTTTTTTATACTATATAATGATATATCATTAAATTCAAATTTAACATATCTATTAGAATGAATTACTCGATTATGTACATAGACTTGAAACCAGCTATATAACAAAGTAACTTCAGCAGAGTTTTTTTCAAATTGTTTACTATACAAATAATAATTAAATGTACACTTGAGATATACATATTATACTATTAAATAATAAGTAATTTTAACTTACCACTTTGCTTTATTTTACTTCCTTTCCAATTGCTTTCTAAATTTCTTAAAAATTCTTCAAAGATATTGACGCTTTTTAATAATGATGTTTTTTTATAATCTTTTAAACGATTACTACTCAAGTTTGCATCATTGATAATTTCTTTTTGTTTTTTGTCATACTCATTAATTTCATCAA
This sequence comes from Aphis craccivora, assembly GCA_009835225.1. Lineage (NCBI taxonomy): Eukaryota > Metazoa > Arthropoda > Insecta > Hemiptera > Aphididae > Aphis > Aphis craccivora. The sequence goes on along the minus strand of VUJU01002996.1, from coordinate 19,977 downwards.
TTAAAATACTAAAATAAATATATAATTAAAATATAATAATAATAATAAAATCATAATTATTTACTTGATTGTAGGTACAGTGTTCGGGTTGAATTTATCTATAACTTTTGGATTAATCGGTATACAAACTTTTCCAGTTTTTGGATGAACACAAAAGGGAGACTTCAACAAGTGATTTAACCCCTTTGTTACATTCACATCAAGCCTTGGATATGCCAAGTACAATAATATATCCTCTACACAATACTTAGTTTTAAAATTTAATAACCCCTGTTAGAATAGAAGTAAATGTAAGTGAGTTAAGGTAATAAATACACATTGTACAACAATTATAAATTGCAATTTACCCTTTTATGATGGTTATTAACAATAACAGTAAGTGCTTCCCATCGTTGTACACTACTTTGATATTTTGAAAATTGTAAATTAATTTGTTCCTTAAGTTTTTCATCTGCTATAAATGACAAAATTTTATTACACTGTTCTATTGTTCCCAAGAAATCTTGTTCAGAAAGAAGTGAATTGAACTCTTCTTTTATAATGGAAATACTGTGCCTGTTGTTAGTGTTAAAAAATATTTTTATTATTATTTTGATTAAATAAAAAATATTACAATTTAAATTTTTACAACTCACTTTACTGATGGATGATTTATATTAAATCGTTTTGATTCACCGGCAGATAATAAAGCTAAATAATCAATGAATGTACCTCGTTCAGAAGGTAAGAGTTTTCTTGCAGATTCATCACATACCCAACAGTGGATACCTCGGCGACCTGAGAATACCCATAGCAAGTGTTTCCATCCAAAATCATCCCGAAGTGCTCTTTCCAATATTTTTACAGCAATAACCATAAATCTATAACAAAAATTTAAAATTAAATATTTTCGATATATATTTGGAAAACATTATTATTACACATACCTCCAACATTTTTGACACACTTCAGCACCTGAACAACAAGTACGGATTTGATCATAATCAGTCATATCAATATCAATCACTAATTCTTTTTCAAGAGCATGAAACTGAGGATAATTTCGACAAACTTTGGGACTACAAAAAAATATATATAAATACAAATACACCATAATGAAATAGGTATTTTATAATAATAAAATTTTATAAACCTCATATTGAACACAGCTCCAATATCTATTTTAAAAGGACATTTATTTTGAATTTCTGATTCCATTTCTTGCAGTGTGTTGAACGATTGATATCTAATGTAAATATCTTCATGTAAAGTGAACGAAAATTCTCTATTTATAAAGTTTTCCGGTTTTACTGGAAATACAAATAACAACTTATACAACTAGTACATTTTAAGTGATAACAAGTTTATTTAATAGTCTATATATATACAGTAGAGTCTCACTAATCCAGACTCTACCCGGTTTATCGAAAATCCGTATTAAACGGAATGATGTTTTTTTTTAAACTTACTAATAAATATTTTTTCAAAAAACACCTTATGTATTTATACAAATTCAAAATGTATTGATTTACAATTTTACATTACCTACACATTATTATTGTCATTAATCGAAACAATAATATCTTTATAATGAGTAGAGGTATTCAGGTATTTTCGAATATATACATTATACATGAGTACTAAAGTACGAAATATAAATTGTCCGGATTAGCAATGACTTATTTGCGAGACTACTATATATATATACATTTAATATGACCTATTATTAGCAACAGACAAAGTAACCTATTATTAGAGAATATTGAAACAACAATAGCACTTCATCATAAAAAAATATACTAGTTACTTGATAATTAATAATTATGCGAAAATGTTTTTATTAAGATATGAAATATAATATCCTGTTTTTATCATTGTTAGCACAGTAAAAAAGTTAATACTTATTATTGATTGTTTGTAATATAATAAAGCCATTACAATAAAACTAACTGATTTTTTCAATTGAAACATGTAATGTTGCTGCAATAAATACAAATAGCCTAATTTTTAGGGAGATACATATTAAAATGATAAATTAGGCTTAGTAGTTAGTCTCGAGCAATACATTTTAAACTCTGAGGACTAAACACCACAAATATATTAATGGTAAAATAATGTATTTAAACTTATTAAGCAGTATCTGCCTGTTGTCCACAGTAGAAATAAGAAGGAATTAACTTTTTAATTGGACTACCATTAAGTTTTGAATAATTAAATTAAACTTACCGTTTCCATAAGAAAGCCACTTGTGAAACTGCGAGTATGGAAACAATTTCTTGTAATAAACATTAAGATAGTCAGGAAACTGATCGTCGGTCATGATTATTATATCGTTATCCGTAAGTTGTTGTGTTTTATTATATAGCGAGAGTGTGAACTGTGTGTCCCGGTGTCCAATGTCCGTGTTAATAATTTTTTATTGTTAAATGTTTTGTACTTTTGTCTTTTTGCAGCTTTGCGCGTTATATTCAACGACATGATAAGAAATAAAGAAAAGGCGGGAAATCGCATTGACAAGTATTTCGTATTTTTGAATGTCTTTGACGTTTCTATAACCTCTCACCGCCAAGGTCTCGGTGACGTCATCGGATTTTTATTTACGTGTTCCCAGTGTGACTCACTGTGATGTTCATGTTCACTCGTTGGGCCTCAGTGCATATTCTAGTTTGGTATTCTTTGCACAGTTCACTCGACGACTTTTAACTTACAAGTACGAGTTATAAACCTTAAAAATCACATTAGCGACCGAACACTGACGATTTTCCACGTGATACGAGTTGTTACTTGTTTTCACTTCCGTCAACGGAAATAGATTGCGAGATCTTTCTTATTTTCATCTCGATAGTGTTTTTCGCATCCTATTGCTGACCGGACCTGACGTATCTGCCTATAAATAAATACGCACGTAGAACCGAATATGCCGACCACGACGTTCCGCACGTTCGCCCGTTCATTTGGGTCGAAAATGTAAGTCCTCCCGAGTTCTGATATGTATTTAATTCTGACGCGCATAGTGCATATTACTTAATATGTTTGATGTTATTATTATTATTATTATTATTATTGTTGTTTTTATTGAAATACCCGTATAATAATGTTGTATTATACTTGGGCAGAGGAAATTACGGCTCAATATGTTTTGTCAATTGGATATCCGATATTTTTGTTTATAATTTATAAGAATAATCGACCAGCGCTACGATGCGGTTGTTATCGTTAATAATTAATACGCCATTTTTTTGTTATTTTACCTAATAAAGAGGACGATAATTCTATATGTTTCAAACACGAAATTTAATCTCTTGGTTGTTCAGTTACGTTTTAAATGTCATGTTATCCTTGGAAATCTCAAATCGGAAACAATGAAATAAAAATAAATAATAATAGTAATACTCATTGCAATTGCAAATTATCACGTAATACCACTTAATAGTAAAATTCCAATGACATACTAACTATCTATAGTATGCTAATTACAATTTTTATGTTGGCAATATATAATATATTGTATGAATTATTCAGTTTTACAAATATTCAGTTCATTAAATCCCAATCATTTAGGGACCTGTACTTGTTTTTATTGATTGAAATTTTTTCTATAACATTTTACATCAATTTACTTATTACATCTACCTAAGTAGTTTTTAACTAAATTTAGGAATAACGTATTTAAATTGATTATGCTTATTTTGAATCGAATATAAAAAAATTAATAATTTTTCACTAAAATGTAATGACCCATACTTTATTATATTATTAAAGGGAGGGACTATTAGTTAATGATTAGTACATTCAATTTTAGTAAATGTTAATGATGTTTACGTAACCCATCATTAATATTTTATCAGTAAATTCCATGACAGTTTCAGTATAGTGAATTGTATTATCATTACATATTAAGTCCATAGCCCATTTGTGCTTCTTTCTAAATAAATATTGTAAATGAACTAATAAAAAATAAATAGATAATAAATAATATGTAGTTAATAATAATTATCTTATCAAATAATAAATATTTTTTTACACCTACCTAGCGATTTCATTTTAACTATGATGTAGGTACCTATGTCAGATAAAAATATGAAAAGAATCATGTATACCATGATTAATATACTTCAGTAGGAAACTTTGGAATAACACATCTGAGATATTGCCTTTAAGCTTAGATATAGTTACAATTGTTACATAGGTACCTATACATAGTTATAAAGTTTCTAATTTAATATTTCAAAGTAGCAATACAAATTTAAATTACTTTAATATTTTAATTTTATTATTGTATTTAGTTAGTCAATAATTAATTTTATATTAGGTAAAAAATTCTTTATATGCTTTAAAAACATACTGTTTTCATTGATTTAGGTATTTTACCTATTGTAAAATGTTGAATATTTTTTTGTTTAGTGAAAAACCGGTGCGTACACATTTAGTTAATGTGTATGCCTGTTTGACAGTATCCATGATAGCAGCTGCAATTGGAGCTTATGTCCATCTTTTCACAAACTTTCTAAGTGCTGGATTATTTACAACTTTAGGTGCTACTGGATTACTATTAGCACTTATGTACACACAAGATAATGGAAAAAATCGTTCTCTCAGAATAAGTTATTTAGTTGGATTTACTTTCTTCACTGGTTAGTTTTCATAAATAAAATTATAACCTAATATTGCAGTTTATTTATTCAGAATATTTTGTGTTACAGGCCTTGGAATTGGTCCGGTTTTGGAATATGTTATCCATGTAGATCCCAGTATTATACCAACAGCATTTTTGGCATCTACTTTGGTGTTCACATCATTCAGCTTGTCTGCTATTTTTGCTGAACGTGGAAAATGGCTCTACCTAGGTGGTACTTTAATGTCGTTGCTGTCAGTCTTAATGTGTTTGTCTTTGGCTAATTTATTCCTTGGTTCAGAGCTTATTTTCAAAGTATGTTTATAGTATCATACCTGTGTATCATCAACTGTTTTCTTATTTGTTTTAATTTCTAAATTACTGATGTATATATTTTCAGAGTTATCTTTACCTCGGTCTTGCGCTTATGAGTGGTTTTGTTTTGTACGATACTCAGTTAATTATGGAAAAAAGAAGAGCAGGAGACAAAGATTTCATTGCTCACTCTGTTGATCTCTTTGTGGACTTTATTGGCATCTTCAGAAGGCTGCTCATCATTTTAGCACAAAAGGTGAAAAATAAATATTAATAAATATAAATTAAAATTGAAATTATAATTGTTATGTTGTAGGAACAAGGATCGAAGAAGCGCAAAGACTGAATGGAAACACATCCTCCTTTTTAAACATAATAATTGTAATTACCAACTAAATATCAACTGTGTACACAACCAACTATTTGAAATTAAATTTAAGAGTAAAAATAACAATAGTGGGTTTTTGTTTTTAGTTTGGTAATGTATTTAGGTATATTACTACTCTGTAAGTCATATGATTTAAGTTATAGTTTAGACCGTCTAAAGGTAAGCTTACCTAATGTCAAAATCGTTCTTTTGGTATAGGCATTTAGATAATATGTTAAATTTATTGAATAGAATTTTATTTTTCATTTATCACAATGGTTTTTTTTTATATATATTAAAAGACTAATAAAATTGTTACTTTAACTGATTATGATATAAGTTTTGTTATTCATATGGATCTCCTTTTCAAATATAATGTCCTTCCAATTATTAATTTCTGAGTTAACACAATAAAATTAATTACAATCTAAGCGCTTCTAATCATTAAAAAATGTGTGAACAACACCATTTTTTTTTTTTAAACCTAGATGAATTGCGTTTTAAAATTTGATGAATGATAGGCATACCTCATTATTTATTCAATTACTGGAATGCAGTGTTTTCCCAGTTTCAGAAACTTATTAAGACATTAAGTCAATACCAATGAATCGTAAAAGGATATTATACATGTACAGTAGAGTTGCTTATCTGGATATTAGGACAACTTATATTTCGTACTTTAGTACTCATGTATAATGTATAATATAGTCAAGAATACCTATATGATAAAGATATTATTGTTTTGATTAATAACAATAATAGTTAATGTGTAATATAAAATTGTAAATCAATAAATTTTGAATTTGTATAAATATATAAGGTGTTTTTCGAAAAATATTTGTTAGCAAGTTATAAAAAAAGCTAATCCAGATAAAGTCCGGTCCCGTCTAGTCTGGATTAGCAAGACTACTATAATTGAGAAAATAGTAAGTTGCTACAATAATATTTCTAGAATTTCAACGAATTAACTTATTTTTATAATTAATTTAAAATTTAAATTACATTTTAACATGAAACACATATAATTCAAATCGTACCTATAAATGGTGAGATCTTATATTAAATTTTCAGCTTTTTAATATTTTCAATATTATATCAACAGAAAATAAATTTTAAAATTCAGTTAAGTAGGTAACTGATCTGCTATAAAGAATAGATGTCGAGTGAACCTCTTCACTAAGGAATAATAAGTACCTAATGGTCCTTATGTATATTGTGTTAAATTTGAATTCACTGATAAATCATTGCATATGATTTGAATTCTAACGTAAACTACCTATTACCTACTCCATTTGAATAATTATTACTTATTACTTCAAACATGTAATATGTAAATATGTCAGAAATAATGCCATAAGTGACAACAACCACTGTCCACCTTGTCATAATCCACGTAACGACTTCATAATATAATATAGTATCTAGCCAGTATAGGAAGATAATTATGATGCGACATGCCGACATTTATACACATCTCTTTCGCACTCTTTCTTTTCTCCGATAAGGCGGTGGTCAAAAGACCGGTGACACGAATTATTTTGTTCAAAATCCCTTACTCCCACGATCGTGAACAATTTTCTTCTATAAAAAATAAAAATTACCGTTAATATACAATTTAAATCAAACCATGATGCTCCGGCTCTTTTGAGCCTGGACTCGTAATTTGCGACCTAGCCAATCATTGAGGTATGATTGGTCTAAGGGCTATACAAATGCATTAGGTAATATAAAAATGTATTCAAAAAAATACGAGCGTGTGAACCCACTATTACACTCTAGGGAAGTAAAACTTCTTTCATACGTATTGGGGCCCGTGAAATTATAAGTGAATTTATTAGGGTGAGAAAAATCAATCCGCTCAACCACTCCGTCCCCCAGTTAACATTAATAGCCAATAGGTACAGTAGAATAACCTATACATAACCTAACCTCATTAGTCCAGACTTCGCTTAATCCGGACAGCTGTTTATAATACGTAAATTGCTCTAGTTAATGTCGTAGATTAAAATAAACAACCTAAGAGAAACCTAAGAACCTAAAACGGGTTCCACAAATATCCAAATAAATAATTTTTGGGTTAAATATTGTAAGACATACATAATGTATTTATATTCAGTTTGAAACTTGTATAATAAAATATTCAATACATTTTTTAAAATTTATAATCTACGATTTTTGATTATTTTGTTTAATACCTACGGACTTTCATTAATTCGGACAACCTAGAGCCCCAAATAGTCCGGATTAATGAGGTTCTACTGTATATATATATTTTGTATACCACATTTGTTTATTTGTGTATGTCTACTTATAATACCTATAAACGGCGCGCCGTATTATACACTATAACTATACTGTATATTTTTTTCTATATAATACCATGTAGGTAAAAACTAAAAAGTATATACATAGACACATAGTACATAAAAAGTATATAGGTACTATATTGTATAGAGTGAGTAGGTATATAAGTTTTTCTGTCGCACTTTTACACGTGCATCCACACACCATATCTGCCGTTTCATTTTTCGTGACGATTTTTTCCCTCCCATACCCCAAGAAAAGTTTTACTTCAAAATGTCCTTTAAAAACATGTGAGCGCATTTCAAGAATATATTAGGTTATACGAAGTAGTTTTATTGTAAAAACACTTATGAACAAAATTTATTTCACAAGAAGACCAGTTTTTTATATTTTAATTTTAATTCCTAAAAATAACTACTGAAAAAATTAAAATTGAGCGTTACTTATTCGCCATAAAATATTTTACGAAATGTTTTAAGTCATTAAGATCCTCTAAAATTTTATGTTTTATAAAAAAATCGCATAACATTACAACCGACTATAGCACCGTTTCGTTTCGTTTGTAATTGGTATTGCATTAACTGAAGATAACCGTGATAAATATTAGCATAGGCGGAAATCGGGGAGGGGCTTACGGGGACTAAGCCCCCCCCCAAAGTTTAAGGTACAGTTGATCAGTATAGTATAGATGTATTGAACATACATTACTTAACGCCCCTCAGAAATTACATCAAATTTCCGCTTTTGAATATTAGGCTAAATAATTTGAGAATGGTAATGAAATATCCAATATTTTAAAAACTGCATATTTTTGTCCCATATGTGTATTTTGACATTTTGCATAGTACGGAGAAATCGGAGAGATACCCTTTAAATATACATTTAAAAAGGCGACTGGAAAATTATTTTTATTAATTAGTTGGGAATGTTGCTCATAAAAAATTTAGTTTATACAATTTTTTTATGATATTATTATATCAAATACACCATCATTGTACAACCAATATGGTAGGTATGTAATACATTTTAATTAAATTATAATAATTCTATGGACTTTTTTCTGGAAATAACACTTTATTCATTAAATTACTGGCCTTTGGCCCCTCCTAAATTAATTAACAAAATAATAATGATGGGTGCCATTACTTATTATTAAGTTATTAGATCGAAAATCGGTTATTATTAGATAAAAAAAAATTACAATATTGTTTATATATTAATACCATACAAAATTTCAACCTTTATTTTAATGATATATTGATAAATGATAAAAATAATTAAGATTTTTTAAAATATTTTCCTGATTTGATGTTAAAAAAATTATTGAAGAATTTATTCATTGTTTTCCTATTCTCTATATCAATTTTGATTATTTATCATCAATTAACTATTTTAATATTTTATTGCCTTATTGGTAATCGTTCTAGTTTGTAAGATTGAGTAAGTTTTAATCAAATAAACAAGCCATAGATTGCTGACTGTGGATTGGTAGTTACTCTTCCCACAAGAAAATGTTGGCCCGGTTTGTAAAATAAAATATGACAACCCTAGTTTATTGTTTATGAATTTATGATTTTTCAAGTATCTTATCCAGTGGTTCTCAACCAGTATGCCGCGAAAAATGTTATTAAATATTGAAAACAGTGTTTTCGGCAAAGTTGTTGTGGTTGTCAAGTGCGTGAAAATTTGTGATGTATAATAGTGTGCCGTGAACCAAAAAAGGTTGAGAACCACTGATCTTATATATAACAAATTGGATTATAGTTATTAACAAAAGGAAAGTAACTACTTTATCACAGTAATGAATAGTGAGAATACCATAGAAACAACAAAATTAAATGAATTATTGAAGTTATTATTTAAGATACAAAAAATAATATCGGTATTTATGTATACTCTATACAAGTAATTTTATTATGAAAAATGAGGTTGAGGTCACACATGTTACTCTAAACGATGAAAAAAGTTATGATTTTCATTCAAATAAAATAAAAAATAAAATACATGGTTACAGAAATCTTGTTCATCACATTTATATGATTACCTTATTATTTATTTACATAAAAGAAAAACTAATAATAATTTATGAACTTCTGGACTTCTGCAATTAACTACCTAGTAAAGTTTTATCTAGCTACAATTACACAAAGCATATTTTGTCAATAAAAGAATGTATAAAAAAAATTTAATTGCTAAAAATATTTAGTTTTTATTTATTATTATTAATAATTAGTATGTTAGTATGGACGGTTTCTGTCTCCTCTTCTATCACTAAAAAAAAAAAAAAAATACATTTTAATAAATAAATTTGCTGTAATAAATTAATATAAACTTACTCTCGCATTGGTCCACCACCTCGTCCTCCGCCGCCACGTCCACCAGGTCCTCCTCTGCCTCCTCCAAAACCTCTACCTCCACCGCCACCGCCAAGCCCACCACGACTACCACCCATACCAGGACCGCCACGACCACCTCCCATACCACCTCCACGTCCACGCATGGGTGGTCCACCACGACCCCCACCCATACCACCTCCTCGTCTGCCACCACTATCACCAAATCCTTCAGGTCTCGGATCATTACATCTGTTACAGTTTAGACGCCAAGAGAAGTTTGTGTTGGCACAAGTTGGATTTGAACATTTCCAGTCTCCGTCACGGCCCCCTGAATCATTACCACCACCACGACCACCGCCTCTGCCACCTCCACTACTCATACGGTCATCTCTTCTACGGTCTGGAGGAGGTCCACGATCATCTCTACCGCCACCACGACCTCTGCCACCACCTCTTCCACCTAAAAAAGAATATTCAATATAAACATAAATTTAAAATTTAAAATTATGACAAATTATTACCTCTTGGGCCACCATAAAATCCTCCGCCTCCTTCTGATGGATCATCTGATACAGGATCGTCCATTTGATAACCACCACCGCCATATCCTCCACGTCCACCACCACCTCTACCACTACTACCGCGGTTACTTCCAGTTGTACCACCGCCACGTCCACCTTGCCAATTATCTCTCTTGGTTGCTAATTGGACATTAATTGTAGATCCATTGAATGTTTTACCTAAATATTCAAGTAATTGGTTTTATGTTTAATTTAGTGATATATTTTAACAGTAGTTTAATACAAACCATTAAACCAGGATATAGCACTATTCGCAGAATGAGCATCATCATATGTAACGGTTGCTTCACCTTTAGGTCTTCCAGTTGATTTATCATTGTACATCCAAATTTTGGGCTTTCCCGTTTTTTTATCAGTCTAATATAAAATATGATTTACATTTAAATGAAACAAATGAGATATGTACTTTGTATGGGTTAGATATTATACCTTGATAATGCCAATTGAACCAAAGTGTTGTTCAATATCAGCTTCAGAAGTGTTTGTAGACATGCCAGAAACAAATATTGTGTCCTCTTGGACAATGAAGTCACCACTACGATCATTAGGAGGTCCTCCACTACCTAGAGAAAAAAAAAGAATTAACAAATAATATTAACACAACAAATATCAATAATCAAATAGAAAAACCAAGACAATCAGATACTTCTGTAAACCATGAAATATGACTTTAATATTAATGTACAATACACTATTGTATTAATTAAACAAAATATCAACTTTATTAAAAACTCATCCTCAAAAATGTATGAAAACAAAATAACTTCCAAGTATTGTCAAGTTGTAAATAATTTAAATATTAAGCAATCACTTTTATGGAGATTCAAATAGAAAATACTTTTATTATACTAACTGAAATGAAAAAAAAAACCATGGACACACATCCCATTATATATAATAGGTACATGTAAATATTAGGAATACAATTTTATTAACTACAAATCAATGAAAACTGCATCTGACAGTTTGAGTGGCGTGCATTATTGAGGAGCAGTTAACACATTTAACCAATACACACTCTTCTATTTAAGACAATATTGTTAGCTTAATATTAACACATTTGTTGGTAACCTATGAATAAAATAACCATTTGTGTGCCAAAGAACATTTTAACAACAACCCAAATGGCATGGCAAACAAACTATATATTTATATAAAAGAAAAAAATGGTATTAGTATAATAACCACATGATGTATTTCATTATAGACATAATAAATATAACTCATAACTAACCAACCAATCACATAACCAACCTAACATCAAAAATCAAACTATTAAAAAAATAAAATGAATAATAAATTATTAAACATCAATTTTCTAAATGTATAAGATACATTAATTTGATACACTGTATTTCATCTACCACATTATTTATAATTCTATTAGTATAAGACCTAATAATTTAATTATATTTAATGTTTAACAATTTAAAATAAGTTAATATTGGTTTTAAATTATATATTTATTTTAAAAATTTTACTTATAGCAGTAATAATATCTATAACATAGATACCTAGTAACTTTAAAGAATTGTAATTTATAATTTAATATTACCTATAATATATATATATATATATATACTAAAATCAACCACTATTTAACAATAGTAAAAAGTATAAATATTATACACATACAAAATCATCATTTTATGTTTTAATAAACAGCACTTTAGTATGTAGCTAATTCACCATATATGTATACATAATATTTATGTGAATATTACAAACTATACTCCGTTCCACAAGAAAAAGAACCTATGCCCCAACAAAAATTATCACAACCAACAATAACTGATAACAAAGTAACAATTTTATCATGCAGTCAGTAGTGTCGGAAAACAGGGCCTTGAAAATGTTCACCAACAGTCAGCTGTAAGTAAAAAAACAAGTCCCTTTCTTCTTGAAACGAAGTATACACCCCTAAATTGTTATTCAAAATTTTAATTATTTATTAAATAAATAGTGAAACTGCTAACCACTTTGCACGCCACTTGATTTAAAAGTGAATAAAATATCATAAATACCGTTCTCTAGTATATAAATGATGAAGAATTGCTAAATACAGGTTAGAAGTATTACCTTGACAAGATACCTAACTTATCTTGTTATCAGCTTTTGGGTAATATACTTATATAGTTAACAGACTTATTTGAGCGCCTATGAACCATTTACTTAAAATGTATAAAAGCACCACTTGGATACAGTGCTATTTACCTTTGTTAAAACCACCCCTGCCGCCGGAGCTAGAACAAAATCAACAAATCAAACACGATAACATTTATTGGTTGATAAGTAAATCAATAATTTAAGAAAATAAAACACAGAGAATTATAATTATTTATAATGAGCATTAAATTAAACTTTGATATAAAGACATAAAGTTTAAAACATTAAATAATAACTAGTACTTAAAAAGTAATAATACATTTTAAATTACCTTTTGTTTAAGAATATATTTTTAATATAAAAATATCTATAATTTATTATTTTGCTTTTAAATATTTTATTTAAGTGATCAATATATTTTTTAAAAAGAATGAAAATTGTAATTATATATTATGATTTTTTTGCTCAGAGAATGCAATATGTAGGTTTTAATGCAAATTTTGGATTTTTTTCTTTCTAAATTTTTTGTATTTCAGTAATTGGTAAAGCAATTTTACTAGCATTTATGAAATTAGGAAAACCCACATACATTTATTCATATACATATAATGTGTTTATAACATAACAAGTACCTAAAAACAATTGACTGAGTTAAAAATAAATTCATAGTTTTTAAATAATATAACATAAAAAATACCCAATTTAAATTTTAGAATATTTAGATAATAAAAATATTATTTAATGCAATTTTATATATTTAGAATAATAACTTCCAAGTTTTTATTGAACCAATATATTATAATATATTACTTAATTTAAAACCAGTTACTCTAGTATATTTTATGTACCAAGTATTATCAATATTTTAATAATTGACTCATCTATATTCAATAGATAGTGAACTTTCATAGAAGTCACATAAAAATAATATATTAAGGTAACAATTTGATATTATACTAGATGCATAAGGTTATTCTTGTATAACAAGATAACAATTACTGTTATTATTAGTACCAACAAACTTACGTCATTATGTTTAATTTTATAATTAAACCATTATTTAAACAAGATAATTTTAATGTATAAGATAACTTAATTTTCATGTTACGAATAGTAATAAATGTCTATAACTACTTAACCATTTAACTTAAAATAAATAATAGTACCTAACATACTTATTCACTAAAAATCTTATTTTAATTTAATCTTTTAAGATAACTTATTATATTTTAGTAGTTATTTTATATATATACATAAATTAAGACATATATATATATATATATATATTGATTTTTGTCAACTTGTTATTGAAAATTGTTTTGATGAAACAGGGAATTAATTGTAATATCCAATAAATTATTGCTAAAAAATATATTACGATATATTTTATATAATAGCTTCTACTACCCAAGTTACAAGCACGGCAATATAAAAGTAATATGATAACATACAAAAGATCAAAACATGACTTTCTTCTTAATACTCTGTATGAATGGTGGTGACTGTTGTTTTCATGTGAAATAATGGGTCAACTTAAACAGAATACAGTATGTATTTAAAAAAAATATACCATATAATACTAACTATAGCAATGTCTGTTTTTAAACATATATATACTAAAAATAGTAGTCACTATTTGAGTATATTCTATTGTATAGATCACCACATAATATTATCAAGAAATCAATATTAAATTAACAAGCAGTAATTTAATCTGACAAAAAAACCACTTTTCCCAAAATAATATTGACTACTGTTAAATTATAACAAACATTGATTTATAGAATAGCATCTTTATTGTAATATCAATATCATGAAATAAAATATAAATTGAACCTAACATAACATGACCACAAGATAGTTTTTAAGAATATATCAGTGACTATACTATCTTAAATAAGAGAAATCTTAGGCAGAGGGTTTCTACAAAATTTGTGTAGTGCCTAGTGTAACTCATAGACCTTGGTAGTTATTTAGATGAGATTAACATTATACCCAGATTTTGGCTACAATCAGTTTTTAGAAACAAAAACTAAAAACAAATGTTAATAAAAGCTAATTTAATAAGTATGTTTGATCTGACAAAATCAGTCTGCTGATTAATTGTTTTATAGATACTCTTATTTGAGACAAAATATAAATATGAAATAAATATTTAAGTTTTAAGGTAGAATAATTAAATACCAACAAATATGAATATACAAAATATAAAAACTAAATTATATGTACACCATTCAGCATATGAAAAATCTATATAAATGATTTTATTATTTAATACTAATTTGGTAAATACTAAATAACATTATAATTCAAATAAAACAAACAATAATTACACACACGCATAATCATACCATACAAATTTAGAGATTAATAATTGATTTTTAAAATAGATAAATTTCCTGTCTAGTGAAATATAGATACATATTATATAGTTTAACAAAAAACACAATTTGGAGTTTAATTATACCTACAACTAACAGTTGGCTATCACTTTTAAATTAAAAATTATTTATACTTAAGTCCTTTAAAATATATAACAGCCTACTTAAGTTTAAATAAATTTTTTAGAAGTTGTATTTTATCAACCATTGAACAAACCACAAATAATAAATATATTTAAACCAAAAATCTAGAATGGTTAATACAATTTATTATTTAAATAACATTATTGAATGGCAGTCAACTTTTAAAGTGGCCACATCACAAAAAGAACAACATAAAATGATACATTTTTTTTAAACATCTAATGAGATAAATATTTATTTTAGAGTTGAAATTAACCTTAATTTATTGACTTAAACTCAAATACAACTATTTTAGGTTTTTAAGTTAAACTTAATTTAAAATCCATAAAAATTAAAATAGTATCCAAACACTTGGGATATCATCATAATGTAAGTATAATAAAAATATCCCTAATAACCTTTAAAGTTTATTAACCAAACTACTTAATATTTACTCTAAATAATAACTTAATACAGTTAGGTCACCTTGTTATGTAATTGAACACAGGACCCACAATTTGGGTTAAATAATAAAATTTTATTATAAATTACACAGAACCAATCATGTATACAATATACCAAAAAAATCATGCAGATAAACCTAGTTTTTAATTAAATTTAAAAATAAATGTTTTAAAATTTATTAAATTAAATTAAATACATAGTTAAAAATTTGTTATTATTATTAACATCAATAATACATTTTATGTTTCTATAGCTCTGGACCATTATTATATTTCTTAACTATGATACTTAAATACATATATATTTTTTTAAAACACATTAAATAGTTTAGAGGACGCTACATAAGTGTGTTCTTTCATACATACGCATAACAAAAAATGTATACAAATATATACCAGATTATTTTACTGTTTTTACTAGTTACTAAATCTTTAACTAGTTAGTTAATATTAAAACAAATTTACAGATTATTGAATTTTTAAGTAGACACAAATTCTGCATGTGCTTTCTGTCTCACAAGTACACTACATAGCAAATTTAAACTCAGTAGATCATGTTTAGCTTCGTTAGTTTGAAAATTAGAATGATTCTACCTATTATGAAACTTGAAGGTAAGAAAGAGAAAACAAATGCGGGAGTTGTCTTCTTAAAAAATATTAACTAAGCTCAAGTATACTTATTTTTAGTTTTAAAATAAATAATAATATGAATTTAAAAAATTAATTTGTTGCCATTAATAGTTTTCTCATGAAAAAAAAAATCAATGCTTATACTCCGCTGAAGTTAGGAAACTGGGTTGGTGACCAATTATTAAAGTAATATAATTAAATATTAAAGGAAGAGACGTGTTGATTTGCATGCATTAAATGCAAGCATATAAATAGTTGTTTGATCAGTCATCACAGACCGTCTTTTTTTAATAGAATATAAGGTTAGTTAATATTATTTCCTACAAATTTAAAAATTCAATAATCTGTTAATTTACTTAAATATAAACTATAAACAGTATAAACAAACTAGTAAGAATCCTGTACATAGATTATGGTCTCCAAAGCCATTTATATAATATTTTTTATCAATATTGGCATTATTGACTTACTTAATGATAGAAAAATCTAATTATTATCATACATTTGGCAAGTATCAAACTATACATCATTTTAACCATCAATATTTGACATATACATAATATTATACCTGTTAATAAAATACTCAACACCATCAATTTTGAATTTTTAACCAAACACTAGTATTATTTCAGTTTGTGATATTACCAAAAAAAATCAAAAAATCCTAAATACCATAAGCATTAAATATTTGTATTTAATAAATGCTCAAAACAAGTTCAATAATACTTCAATTATTTTACCACAACTATTCTAAGTGATTAATGTATTATTAAACAGTATAAAAATGACATAAAATATAATATAATCATTAACTAATATATGAATACAGCATATATTATTTAAACAAGATATAAATATGCAATTAAGAATTTTAATTTACCCTTGTAGAGCTAGGAAATTAATAATAATATATTATGTTTCTATCAAAAAAACAAATGAAACCTTACTGAATACAGACATAATATATTTGTGATAAAATAACTGTACTATATATACTTATATCTTAATAATTATGTTTGTTGCGTTCAAACATAAAATGAGACTTAGAAATTAATAAATATACTCACTCATATCCTCCACTGCTATTACGTTCTTGTCTACCACCTATAAGTTTAATTAGTTAGATTAATAACTTTATAAGTGATGAGACTTATACATTAAGTGTCAATTGAACGAAATGAAAATTATAATTACCTCCAAAACTGCTAGGTCCGCCATATCCCCCACTTGATGGTGGACCACCATAACCATTTCCACCGCTTGATCCATTAAATGATCCTTGTTGACTTCCTTGCTGTCTAAAACTAGGCGGAGGTTGTTCATAAGCAGGGTATCCTCCTAATTTATCAAAAATAAAATTAAGACGGATGAAAAACTATTTTTATAAAGCTGATAATAGCTTACAACAAATTTGTTTAATTTTCAAAATTATGGTAACTAACAAAAATATTTAGTACATTCAATTTTAGAAATCATTGATGATGTACCATAAATTGTTTTCTTTTTGCACTGCATAAAATGTAAGTATTATGATGATTATAAGACTCCACAAATTATATGTATATATATTTTTATTTTGAGAAAGTAAGGACATTTAGTTGAATTTGTTGTCTGGATTATCAACACTATTTTTTACCTTGAGTAGCTGCTGTTGGTGGTGGTGGAGGTTGATTCCATCCACCGCTACCTGGGTATCCACTTTGTGGCTGTTGAGTTTGTTGTGACTGAGGCGCACCAGGCTGTTGATAACCTGGTGGGCCTGGAGGAGGAACTCCATATGCTGGATATCCACCATATCCACCAGCTACACCACCACCACCCCCGCCACCTCCATACTGACCAGTCGAGTATTCTATAATAATATAAAATGAGTAACTTTCCTTGTAAATTAGGCATTGATTGGAATATAAACTAAATAAAAGTTAAGTTGTACTTAGCTAGACTTATAATTGTATCAAATGAGTTATAAAATTGAATTAAATACACAGCCGTTACTTGAGAATATTAATGGGGAATTTACAATAGACAGTATTCTGAATATTGTAACAAAACTATGAAGTTGTAATGATGTTTTAACCAAGTTACTAGCACGCGTACAGATGAAAGTGTCCAAACAATAAATCTCTATTGATTATGTTTTGTTATAGGTATACACTTACTGCACTAGATACCTATCAACCCGTAACAAACATACCCTGTGGCAAAGAAGGTTCTCCTTGTATATGATATACCTAATCGACCTTTACACATTTCCTATGTTAAGCATGTCGTAACATTAAGTATTAAAGAGCCCCGTCGACATTTTGAACGCAGCGCAGTCAGAATTTGCCAGACACGCGGTAGGGTGCGCGCACTTTCAGTGGATATTGGACGGAACGCGGCTGTAAGACGATTTCGCATGTCGCGTATGACAGCCTGAACAAGTCGATAAACCCAACAACGCTCGAATTGCGGAAAAACACACAAACGGTAGTAAAACGCGTGCAGAGTGCAATGTACAACGCATGACAATACTTACGTGAATTAGCCATGTCTTCCTGTCGATGCACGAGATTCGGTTTTTTTTTTGAACACTGGTCTTCTATGGTCGATCACCCGTTGGGTAACTACGCGATCGAATGTGCACTCGGCACAACAGACAGCTCAGTCTTAGATCGTTTATCTGTCTGTTTGGATACACAACTCAAAACTCAAAAGTCACGACAAACAGAAACGGCTATAATAGAAAATTATAATTTACTTAATTTAGGCTTCCCTCGCCGGCGGTCAGTAGTGTGTAAATACTTAATACACTAAATTCGGAACTTGTGTGGTGGGGTCGTGGGGAGGGAGACAAGCGTCAGGCACCGGACTCAAACATCATGGCACAAAATGGCGATTGTTTATAGCGTCGTAGGAGCCGCGGGCTCGTGACTAATTATTTATTGTCTCGCCCAAGTTGTACGGGACTTTTCGTGTCTCGTTCCACGGTAGCACTGTGCTTGATAAATAATAAAATAATATATTATGTACAAAGATAAATACGTACCTATTTTAAAATTTAAAATTTTTAAAATAATATTAAATTATTAAATGACTATTGAGTATTGACTACACTTTTTAGTTTATACCACGGACTAAGAATAATCATAGGTAAATATATTTTAATATATTAATCTTAATCCGTGCTTTTTAGTTTTTACTATTAAATTATATTTTTTTTTTTTTGTACCTACCTACCAGATATTTTATTAATATAATAATTATCCATCTACCTCACTGGCCCTCACTCTCTTCTGCTGGTAATCGACATGATGTCCACAAATGGACCTTTTAAATACTCGTATAATATGATTTAATTACTATCGTAAAGGTACCTAAATGTCATGAAGACTAGAATAAGGAGACCCATAGACTTATAATATTATATTATTATTAATTATTACTTATTAGCCAAATTGAGGAATATGTTCGTGTTGAATGTCCGATCAATCGAGTGGCAATAACGCATGGGCATTGTCGCTGGCTCCTAATTCTCGCTTTCTCAGACAGTAATTTGGTTAAATTCATGTGGTGTCAAAAGCAAGTAGGTAATCCATTTATAAGTGTTTTAAAATTTTAAATTGAATGGCTGAACATTTTCCTACTCGAGTTAGTGATTAATTTTGAATTTTATTTTTAGTTTTTGTACCTACCTAATATGTATAGTTTTAATAATTTATAATTAATTTTAGATTCTGAACGGAGTGAAGAATGTATTGATTTTACAATGATGTGTGTTTTTTTTTTTTTTTTTT
>VUJU01002995.1:5877-30578 GCA_009835225.1 Aphis craccivora | reverse complement strand
CAGTTCTAAATCGAAAGTGCCCAATCCCAACTAGAACAAAACTATGCATCTTTAAAATGTACATCCGGCCAATCTTAACTTATGCAGGTGCTGCATGGGCACCCTTCATCTCAAAATCCACCTGGAGTCGTATTGAGGCGGTTCAGACGATTGGAATCCGCACTATCCTGGGTCAACCCACCTTCGTAAGGAACCACATACTTCTAAACACAGTATCCTTCAACTGTTTGAGGGATGAAATTAAAAAGAATGCAATGGCTATGTTCCATCGTGCTACTACCGCACCTCACCAACACATCAACAGCATTGGTCGGTCCAAATCCCCTCAACCTGCGCCCAGGCATAAACAACGCGCAAGACCTCTGATTTGGGCAAACAATCAGACAATTTAGATTGATAAATTAAATATATATCACACTACTAGCAAAGGCAAATTGCCTGGTATAGTTTATAGGCTAATCATAGCCGTCCTACCAAGTAAGTAAATCTAGTCAGTCTTTTTCAAACCTTCAAACTGTCTACAATCAACTTCAAACAAGAGTTCAGACAGAAGAAGACCCGGACCATACTACGGACCGCTCACCAACGGACGGAATTACCGCTCCCGGTGTTATCCCGTGACGACTTCAGTACGACGACGTTACGCCACTCCACTGCTACCAGCATCGTCCGCAAGCCGACCAACGACGACGATACGCCGTTTCACGGCTTCAAGCATCGTCCGATTGTCGCCGACGGACGAAATTACCGCTCCCGGTAGTAACCCGTGCCGACTTGCCGTACGACGACGACACGCCGCTCCACGGCTATCAGCATCGTCCACAAGCCGACCAACGACGACGCTGACCGTGGATACATCCATAGTTCCATCATCGACTGCCACCTATCAACCAATTCGGCGGTACCGTCGAATGTTCAGAAGTTCCGACGTTACTTCAATAAAACGGTCCTTTTAAGGGCCAACACATTACCCACCCAGGCGCTTAATTAAGCTGTCCGACCCGAGCCAGGTTCATCATCGGGGTACCGCTTATTTAAGTCTGTACCGACGACGGCCGGCTCCCATGCCCGATATTTGTATGATATCATATATGTAAATTATATCTCACTGTATGGATAGAGTCCGGTGATTACCCGATTAAAACCCAAGCGCCTCCGATTGTGTCGACTCACTTATATAAGTCTGGTCGGCACAAATCGACGCTTTACTCAGCCCTAGTATTGTTAATATAAATTATTTAATATAGAAATAGAAACACTTGATAACCTAAAACAAATAAGTTTACTATTTATTTACGATACGGGCCGTCCATTCGGACGCACCGTTTCATATTTTAAAAATCTGAGCTTATTTAAATGATTTTTAAAACATTATCTCGAATATAAAAATAAACACTCGAATTGTATTTTTTGTAAAATTCTCATACAAATCAAGATGTATGACATTATATTTTTTATGCGTGTCATCTAACCTTTGATCAAAACGAATTAGACTGTATCTATTAATTTCCTACAAATTGAACTTTATCTGTAACAGAACCTGTTTATTCAACTTCAGAAATACTATTAAACTAGGTAATCGGGGGGGAAGTTAAAATCACCGCGTACTATACCAAAATCAGAATTTGAAAATTGCCAAATCTGATTTATTTAAATTGTCCGACTCACACATCCAGAAATATCAGTACTCAGAGAAAGGTATACCCAGAATAAAAGTACAGTTTTATCACCGGGTAGAGATATAGACATAAATACTTGTTCAATGTCAATGCATGATGTATAACACAAAGTTGAGGGCAAATCGTTTTTCACAGCTAGCATTGCCCCACCACCGCGATGACAATCATTAGTACAGTGGTTCTCAACCTTTTTTGGTTCACGGTACACAATTATACATCCAAAATTTTCACGACACACACACGCACTTGACAACTACAACAACTTTGGCAACTTCGCCGAAAACACCTTTTTCAATATTTAATAACATTTCTCGCGGTACAGTAGTATGCCGTGGCACACCGGTTGAAAACCACTGCATTAGTATCTATTCGAATTATTACCGCATTTAAAAATTAAATTTACCAAACCTAACTATAACTCAAAATTCATGAGGTCTTCGGTAAGTAAATTCTCTGTTAAATATTTATGTCATAACTCAATAGAACAATATTTCTAATGAGATAACTAAATTGTGTGTGAAGATCATGTACATTTTATAATATATATTTAGATATTTTTTTGACACATATACAGGGTGATTCTTTTATCAAACAACACTCATTATTTCAAAAATTATTGACTTTTTAAAAATTTTTTTTTTCTTCAAAATTTAAGATCCATTTTGTTCTAGAATTGTAGAACTCAAGTGTTTATTGAATGTGAATATGTAATAAATCATTAGTAGATAATAAATAATAATTAATAATATTAGTCCAATTAATTATAATTATATGACAATTGATAATAAGCTATATGGGTCAGGTAGTAACAGTTACAGATATTATCACCACTCTTCGCTACACCATGGGGTTGACGATATCGCATTCATTGATATTATAGCTATTGGACTTTACAAATAAAAATTCCAGTTCTGACTAATTAGTACTGATGTATAACACTTAAAAATATTCTAAAACTAATTAACTTTGAGCAGCTATAGCTCGCCAATGGATCAACGAAAGTTAAAAATTTTAACGTGAAAATTCATGAATAAAATGGTTTTATTAACTTATGCAATTAGTAATATAGGTTGCCATTTGAAAATCAAAAGTTGATAGTTTTTTACTATTAAATGTAACAGTGAAAAAAATAAAAATGTTATACAGTTGTAGAAAACATGTATCTAATATTAAAAAAAAAAAAATTAGAAAAACAATATATTTTTTGAAATAATAAGTGTTGTTTGATATAATCATCCTATATTGTTATGATTTGTTATATTGATTTACAGCTAAAACTAATGTGACTGGAGACTTAGCCTTAAATGAATAAAATAGTGACAAAAAGAATTAAAAGTTGATTTAGAATTACGACAAAATATACAATTTACATTTGAGAAGTTATGATAAATGATCATATATATCAGAGTTTATGGAAATATCTACTTTTGAGGAAAATCTTGCCTTGGATATTGACAGAAGTCACTCCAAAGAGACCGGGGTTTAATTTTTCACCGGAGAATTAATTTTTCATGAACCACGAATGTAGACGGTCCTGACTGTAGTAATCACAAGTGTTGATAGGGTGTTAATGTGGTCTACATCAGTCTACAATACAAGCATTCTAGCATATTGTCTAGGATTGTGCTTGTTCCTATATCAACCGCCACTTTGGACATAAATAGCATGAATCGTTTGGCTCTCACTTTGCCCATTATTTATGAAAGAGGTGAGACTGGGGACCTAGCCAACTGTACCCATACGCAGCTCACTTAAGGCTATGATTAAGTACTAACCAAATACGAACGATGATCATCAACTAATATGAGTGACCAAGTATATAATTAATATTAGTATTCCGATCAAATAAAATCTAATACATGTTGCACTCTAGATTTTGCATTTGCCGTCTGTATTTTATCTTCATGGCCTAAAATAATGAACAACGATCTCAATCATCGCAGTTTACGTCAGTATTGTGGAGTTGTCCGACGATGTAGACATTATATAGGACGCAAAGATAACACTTGTATCTAAAAAGTTTGACTCTCATAAAGTGTTTACGTATGTTGATAAACAGTAAATTAATAAAAATAATATAGTAAATGCAATGAGCAATAGCAATGAGTGTAATGCATAGGCCATAGTCATACAAATTAAAATTAATTTATATGTTTATGGTGTGATGTGGTTTTTAATCGATCGAGTGTGTGTAGATGATACGCTAGTACAAAATAGAGAGACGGTTGCCGATGATACGTATGTTTAAGCAGTATATTTAACCCGTTACACCTAATCTGTGTTCAAACAATCAAACGTACACAGTGCGTTCTGGTATGATCGCACTTAGATTCACTGCTTGTACAATAATAATATTGTTCTTGAATTTTTGCGTAGTGTGTCAAAAGTATTGAAAAACTACAAAACAATCATAAGGATAAGCGTCATTTGTTTGAAATATAATTACCAATGCTGATGGTTTCGATTTCAGTCATTCAATATTATAACATATTTTATTGAAAACAATAAATTATTTTTCATCTGAAAAAATGATTCAAGTCCGGTATTGGAGAAAGTTTGAATTTGACACCTTGACTTTTTAGTTTTTTCTACAACCTCCATAACGCCACCAACTGAAGCAACGGCGAATTAAAAAAAAAAAACCGTTGTATTTCCACTAAAAAAAAAGATAATAAATATTTAATTCAATTTCCCGTCATAAACGATGTGTGCTTACAGTTTCACAATTTGGCCTAGCTCTGATCCAATTCCGATTCCTATACATGTTTAGACGGTTAGATATACTTAGTACAAATTAACCAATGGAATAACAGTCGAGGACTTTCGAGGAGGACGTGCATTGCGGCCGGTTTATTACGGAACATTACATAATAATATATCTGAGTGTGTGCGTGCGTGCGTTCGTCGTGGTAAACCACACAAATCCAATTACTGAATATCAGCGAAATACACACTATATAATAGCGTATAATGCACTTATCTTCATAATAGTAAATTATAATATTATTATTACGTATAGTACATAGGTTATGCACATACCTCAAATGTTTGTGCTCTTTTGAATAATAAAAGAGTAGTTGGAATAATATATAGGTATTTAGTTCGGTGGTGAGTGCGTATAACCTAAGTCTACAAAATATTCTATTGCACGAGAGTATATAATATTATTATCATAAATGCACTGATAGGATGATTCTTAGAAGGCACGTCCTTGTTGATAAAGTTTAAGGAAGAAGTTGACTTCTAATTCCCTTCCCGTTTTACATTTTATTTTATGTTGTATAAAATATAATATGTGTTATGTTACATAACATAAGTATTGTATCCGGTATTCTACAGGTATCCTAGACATTTTGTGGAATGCTAAAATTAAACAGGAAAAGTAAAAAGTGACTACCTATTACCTATTACCTAGGTGCTATAGATTGTCGAAGCTCAATTAGAAAATATATAGAATTAATATGAAATTATACATTACTAAATTTGTAAACTAAAAACATGGTTGGATAAATAACGTAAATTGTAAATAGTTAGTGCTACAGTTTGAGTTTTAGACGTTTTAGTACCCGATGTAAAAAAAGGTTTGCAGACATACTCAAAATTATATTTTAACTGTTCTTATAGAGATGAACATATTATTCAGGATTTTGGATTAGCCAAAAGTATCTTAGACTGTTGAGATCAACTAACAGTCATTAGAAGTTGGTTGTTGTTAGTTGTTACTAAAATTTATAAATTTTATAAACAATAAAAAGGCAATGTTTTATGTATTTTGATGCTTAATCGTATGGTATTTTGATATTTTTTGCAGGATTCTTATTGTTTAATTACATCTGTGCTCAATTGGGCAGTGAAAAAGATAATCTGAGCTCAATCGGATTGCAGTTACATTTTAGATTCTGAACGAAGTGATGCATGTATTGATTTTACAATGATGTGTGTTTTTTGTTTTGTGTGTCTGTGTACAGCATAACTAGTCGAAATAATGCTCCAATTTCAAACTTTTGGGGGTGGTTTCCGATGTAAAAGTGAATATTCTTGGTGCATTATAGAGGTCAAAAGTAAACATTTTCTAACAGTTTTCAAAAAAATCGAGAAAAACAAAAAAAAAAAATGACGGAAAAACAGGAATTTTTACGCAAAACCAGTTTTTGACCAAATCGATTTTTTTTATAGTTGTAATTCAAAAACTAATCTCTGTAAATACTTGACATTTTCACCAAATATTTGTCAGTGTTATATATATACAGTTAAATTTTTAAAAATTTTCGATTTTTATGAGAATTTTTTTTTAAAGTGTCGATAAAAAATTTTGGATGACCAAAAAGTTTGGAAAATTTAATACAAGGTTCCTTATGAGTTGATCTTATTGTAGCTAAAAAAAAATGAAAAATCGTTAGTCCCAATTTTTTTTATAAACATTTATAGTTCAAATTTTTACGAAAGCTGTCGAAAATTCGAAAATTTGTAAGTAATTTTGAAGTTGAAAAATCATAAAATTTTTGTGTTTATAACTAAGAATTAAAAATACAACACTAAGTTTTCCATAAATTCTTCTTCAAGTATCTATAGATAAAACTCGAAGCATCATTATAGAAAAAATTTTAAGTGCGTTTGAATTTTAAATTTTTATGAAATAGCGTAACAATAACGATTTATCCTCAAAAGATTTTAAATATTTGTTATTATTCAAAAAGTATAAGTTGTAGATACTTGAAAATTTTACCAGTTATTATTTTTTTTGAAGTGTCGATATAATTTTTTCGGCCCTATCAAAATACTTGAAAATTTAATACAAAGTTCCTTATAAATTATTCTTATACTGATTAAAAAATTATAAGAATACATGGGCACAATTTTTTTTATTAGCATTTTAGTTCAAATATTGACAAAAATTCGTCAAAACCATGAATATTTGCAAATCATTTTGTAGGTATAATTCATAAAAATGTTTGTATAAGTTGCTATGAGTTGAAAATTCAATATGAAATTTTCCGTAAATTTAGCTTATAATAATTATAAAATAACTAAATTCTAGTATATTCAGGCCATTAAAACATTAACCACTTTTTTCACCTACCGTTCGAAATTATTGTTTAGGCTGACAAATCATCTCTGTTCAGAATCGTTTTTCGTATACAATGATACCTATCATTGGATTCAAATTTAACACTCCTATATATATAATAATGATCCATACCACACCTAATATACAGCAGAACGATACCCACTTACCCGCTTTTTTTACATTGCCAAATAATACAAAGGAAAATATAGAATGCCTATATTCAACACTTTTCCAATAACACACACACAGCAATACGATATATATACATTTATGTATACAATATTTAATCTATATTCTATATAATATTTATATATTAGTCTTAGGAAAAGAACAGCTTTTATTAAAAATTATCTTTTCTGTACTGATTATGATCAAAAACATAATTAAGATGTCGAATGGAATAATTTTGATTATCTGGTTTGCCATTTATTACATATTAATTATTAACGTTTTTCGCTGAAATAATTGATCACTTTGTTAAGAATAAACATAAATTTTATTTTATCATTGAATATACTACTTTATTGGTATATAGATAAATATAATAATTATATATTTATTTAACCACTACTCAAAATTATAATATAGAGTTAGCCCCCTCTTCTGGGCTGTAAATATTTGTAACTGATTTGATTACGTCGTCGCCGGTTTAATTGAATTTGCACCGTGATGTACTTAATATCTATGTAGGGTTTCTAAGTGAAAAAAAAATTCCAAAACTAACAAACTACAATTACGTAATTAATGTGTGGTTAGATAACAATCAATGAATAATTATAATTTTCTGGTAAAGGCAGCAGCGGAATGCAACTGTTGCAGTATATACACAATATAAAATATACGTACGACATACGCGTGTCATCTGTTAGCTTATACTGCGATAACCCAACGAACAATTTCACATACAAAACACGTGCTTACACATTTGCATTAGATTGACCTATTTTATTTTTTCGTTTTGAACCGACGGCCCCAAGAGAACAGTCCTCACATTGTTTTCACTGTATTTTCCCGACCCAGTTCATAACTTGATTCCGAGGGGCTTTGCAGTTGATGGATTTCGGGTACGCCGAGTGCAAGTCTCTAGTCCACCCACCCTCGATGACATCACACATGCAGCAATGCAGCATCCATATAATATGTTTTATTGTTGTTAAAAATACTTTGGAAATGTGTTTTTGACTGGTATTTAAATAGTCGAATGAAAAACTAAATTGTCCACAAGAAAATTTTAGAACATAACTTGTTGATATAAATTTGATTTATGAATGTTTGAAAGTAACGATTTAATATTTTATGATAAAAGTATAAACATGCAGGTTTTTTTTTAATATTACTGTTAGCACTTATAGAAAAGCGTGTTTTTATAATAATTTTATAGCATTTGCTAATTTTTATTGGATACAGATAGATAATAGCAGTGTAAGCTATAAATTTGTTTTGTATACCAGAGACTCCAAATATGAAATTTTATTTTGCTATTCTTCGCATATTTTAAGGATTTTTAGCTTTTAGTGCTATTTCTAAGTTTTGGTGTCATTTTCGGCTAATTTGCTATATTAATATAACTGTTATATCGTATTTTCATATAACTAATTTATATTATACATGGTATGAAACAATAAATCATGACAAAATGACAATTTTGAATATTTGCCATACTCAAAAACCGTTAATATTTTATAGTTTAAAGAATCAACAAATTCAAGTAGTAAAGTAGTATTACCTAATATTTAAAAAAAAAAAGTTTGTAATATAAATATAAGATTCTGAGAGGAGCAAATGAATGTATTAATTTTACAATGTTGTGTGTTTTTTTATTTTTGTATCTGTGTACACGAGAAGGTGTCGAAATAATGCTTCAAACTTTGGGGGTGGTTTTCGATAGTAAAATGCAAAATGAATTTAGTTGGTGCATTAGGGAGGTCGTTTTTTGAATTTCCCAATAGTTTTCATAAGCGCCGGGAAAAACCAAAAAAAAAAAAAAAAAAATTAAGGAAAAACGGGAATTTTTACGCAAAACCAGTTTTCGACCAAATCGATTTTTTTATTTGGTTGTAATTCAAAAACTAATCACTGTAAATACTTGAAAATGTCACCACATTTTTATGTTAGTGTTATCTAAATATAGTTAAATTTTCAAAAAATGTTGACTTTTTTTGAGCTATTTATAGACACTGAAAAAATTGTTTTGAAGTGTCGATAAAATTTTTTTGGCCTTATCAAAATACTTGAAAGTTCTTTACAAAGTTCCTCATAAATTTTTCTTATAGTGATTAAAATATTATAAGAATACATAGGCACAATTTTTTTTTATTAGCATTTAAAGTTCAAATATTGACAAAAATTCGTCAAAAGCAAGAATATTTGCAAATTATTTTGTAGGCATAATTCATAAAAATGTTTGTATAAGTAGCTAAGAGTTGAAAATTCAATACGAAATTTTCCATAAGTTTAGCTTATAAGTTATAATAATTATAAAATAACTTAAATTTTGGTATATTTAGGCCATAAAAACATAAATCACCTTTTTCACCAACCATTCGAAATTATTTTCTAGGCTGAAAAAATCATTTCCGTTCAGAATCGTTTTTCGTATATAATGATAACTATCTTTGGATTCAAATTTAACACTCCTATATATATAATAATGATCCATACGGCACCTAATATACAGCAGAGCGATACCCACTCACTTGCTTTTTTTATCATTATTATTATTTTTGTAAATAACTAATTTAAAAAAAAGCGGGCAAGTGGGTACCGCTCTGCTGTACATTAGGTGTCGTATGGATCATTATTATATGTTATAGGAGTGTTAAATTTGAATCCAATGATAGTTATCATTGTATAAGAAAAACGATTCTAAACGAAAATGATTTGTCAGCCTAGGATATAATTTCTAGTGGATGGTGAAAAAGGTGGTTTATGTTTTAATGGCCTGAATACATCAATATTTAAGTTCTTTTATAATAATTGTAAGCTAAACTCATGAAAAACCTTGTATTTAATTTTCAACTCTTAGCTACTTATACAAAAATTTGTATGAATTATACCTACAAAATAATTTGCAAATATTCATGGTTTTGACGAATTTTCGTGAAAAACATGATAATTTTTTTTATTTTTAATATTTTATGGAACTATACAACTAATAGATCTTAAAAATCTTTATAGTTCTATAAAAATCAAATATATTTTATAATTTATAAAAAGAATAAAAACGTAATTAAAAAAAAGCGGGTAAGTGGGTACCGCTCTGTTGTACATTAGGTGGAGCACTATTATATATTATAGGAGTGTTAAATTTGAATTATAGGTAGGTAGGTACCTACAAAATAATTTGCAAATATTCATGGTTTTGACGAATTTTTTTCAATATTTGAATTTCAAATGCTAATAAAAAAAATTGTGCTTATGTATTCTTATAATTTTTTAATCACTTTAAGAATAACTTATGAGGAACTTTATATTAAATTTTCAAGTTTTTTGGTTGGGCCAAAAAAATTTTATCGACACTTCAAAAAAAATGTTCAGAAAATTGAAAATTTCACTTGTCTATAAATAGCTCAAAATATTTTGAAAATTAAATTATGTAAAGAAAATGCCAATCTTAATAACTGTTAAAATTTTCAAGTATCTACGACTTATACTTTTTGAATAATAACAAATATTTAAAACCATTTGAGGATAAATCGTTATCGTTACGCTATTTCGTAAAAACTTAAAATTCAAACGCACTTAAAGTTTTTCCTATAATGATGCTTCGAGTTTTATCTATAGATACTTGAAGGAGAACTTTTGACAAACTTAGTGTTGTATTTTTAATCCTTAGTTATAGACACAAAAATTTTTATGATTTTTCAACTTCAAAATTATTTGCAAATTTTTGCGTTTTCGACAGATTTCCTAAAATTTGAACTATGAACGCTTATAAAAAAAAATTGTGACTAACGATTTTAAATTTTTTTTAGCTACAATAAAAACAACTCATAAGGAACCTTGTATTAAATTTTCAAAACTTTGTGGTCATCCAACAATTTTTTATCGACACTTTAAAAAAAATTTCTCAAAAAAATCAAAAATTTCAGTGGTCTATAAATAACTCAAAAAAAGTCAAAATTTTTTGAAAATTTAACTATATACAAATACCACTGACATTAACATTTGGTGAAAATTTCAAGTATTTTCAGTGATGAGTTTTTGAATTACAACCATAAAAAAAAAAAAAAATCGATTTTATCGAAAACTGGTTTTGCGTAAAAATTCCCGTTTTCCGTCATTTTTTTTTTTTGTTTTTCTCGATTTTTTTTTAAAACTGTTGGAAAATGTTAACTTTTGACCTCTATTGTGCACCAAGGATATTCATTTTTACATCGGAAACCACCCCAAAGTTTGAAATTGGAGCATTATTTCGACTAGTTATTCTGTACACAGACACACACACAAAAAAAAAAACACACTTCTTTGTAAAATCAATATATTCATCAGTTCGTTCAGAATCTAAAAAAAAAAAAAATTGATGTATTAATTTAAAAATATAAAAGTTTTTTAATTTGTAATAAATTTTCATTTTTGCTATTTATTGCGTTCTTATGGCATATTATAGCGCATATTTTAGTAATTTTTAGTCCTAAATCCGAGCTCTGATAATAATAGAGGTAGTCTGATAACATATTTGCGTGTTTTTTTACGTAACTGGCAACGTTTTGTCTTAAAGGTGTTTCATAACTTACATACTATTAATTAAGTGTAACATTTGAATTATTACGTGTAATTGTATTATAATATTATCATATCATACTGGTCGATCGCGATCGACGTTCTTCGTTTTTTAATATATTATGTATAACATAAAGATAAGGCAAGTGCGCCCGTTCCTCCGACCAAGACTAGACCCATCGCAGTGACAGTCTGCGATCCGTCGTCGTTCGAAACACGTTCGTCAAAATATCGTAATCGGCCATTAAGCTCTTAAATAATCATTTATGTTAAATAAATACTAAAAACTTTTATATCGAATAAAAGATTATTGTTCTAATTTCGCATATAGTCCTAGTCTTAACACATACGTCCGAAATGAGTTGCAAACAAGCAAGACTACATTTCCGTCGTTATAAATAAAACGTAATGCTTTGACGAGGGTAAAAAAACTCGAAGTGCAAACTTTTTTTGTAATATAATAGTATAAAAAGCAAGCATGCTGTTGGTTCGAGTCAAATTTGATTGATATCTAACGTGGTTTTGTCAAGCATATCGCCGTCGGGAATTTGAGCATACACACATATGTTATGGGCTACGAGATATCTACGAGATATCAAGGTTAAGATAGTATGACTATGCCTCGTGTCGAGGAAGTTGCATATGCTACTATGACCATGACACTGGATAGTAAGCGCACCGATTAATCGCGATTGTTATATTGCAGTAATGAGGCATTTACGAGTAGGTCACCTAGCTTCCGAGAACTATTATAATAATTAAATAGTATAATTTTATGAATACCTATTATTTAATATTCCGAATTTGCAACAACAAGGATGCCTGGGTTCACCGGAAGGCTATTATTCGATACAAACAAGAGATGCACCACAATATATAACGGAGCCCGGAGACCAACAACGGCAGATGTACCAAAGCTATCAACACCAGAGCACTTTCATGACACTCAGCCACTCATTTTATTAGTTACATGTATTTTGTTTATACGTAATAAAGACATTACTCATTATTTAAGTTGTAACTATTCATTTAAATAACACTTGGATTCGATTCTTATATTGGCACGCAACACATACATAATATAATATAATATAGTATAATATTATATTATTATATTAGCTTCGTTAGTAGTGAGTGAACATTTTTAACTGGAATTGTCAAAGTTTAAAAAACCCAACTAAGCATTGATGACTTATTTTTAGATGTAATTAACAGGAGATGACTTACAAAATATTACTGATTTATGGATTACAAATTTACAAATACCTATTAATTATTGAGAATTAATTTAATAGTTAAAAATTTTGAATGTAGGTTGATAACTTCATGCCTGTAATATATTAAATAAGTTATAATAAAAATAGCATAAGCACTGTTATTTCAACATCATACGATCTTGCAAAAGAAAACTGCCAGATGATAAAACAAACTTTCAATTATAGTCAGTGTGTGTACGTGGGATTGTATGTCTCTCTGGTGTATATTGTTTACGGGTTAGGAATGTATAGAAATTTAAATCTGGACACAATGGGCCGATGGATGACGGGGCAGGTTTATCTGCATTTTTAACCCTCCAAGAGAACAAAAAATAATAATACACGGAGGATAGACAATTTGTGTGTACATGTATGGGGCGATGCGGTGAATTTAACTGAATCTGTTCGGAAAACAGTATAGATAATAATATTTTAGTAGCCTAGTAATAACGCTGTCAAAACTATAATATATTATTACCTATAATTCAATTTTTTACTTATTTACGATAACCGAACAGTCGTTAGATTTTATTATTATTTATTTTTTTTTATTATCAATGTTTGAGCATTGTAGTGACTTTTTTTTACTTTCTAAAAACAATTTTTTTCATATCATTAGTGTTGTTATTATTTTTTTTTTTTTTTGAGTGCATAATCGTTTGTTATCTCCCAAATGTCCATGGCGTTGATCGTATAATATTTTAAGTTCACACCGAAAAACTTACAAATTATGATTTTCAACAAAACTGAAAACACATAATACATACATTTATAATATTATATACACATTTGCAAAACAACAAGCTACTTAAATCAAGACTCGTAGCAATAATAGGGTTTACCCCGTACGAGAGTGATGATCACATAATAACCGACTAAGACTAAACTTAAATGTTGGGACCTAATGATAATATCATAATACAATTTTATTTCTGTTTAACGATAATTCAAATTAACTAATTAAGAGCATAATTTAGTTCATATAAATATAATTTGTACATAAAACATTTTATTATAATAATGGTTAACATAATGATCTATTATCTCATAATTACAACGGGGTACAACGTTAGATCGCTTCCACGTAGTGTACCCCGGGCAACGTTTACCGGCTAAAGATCTATCACAAAGCATGCAGAAAACCTTTTAGCGGGTGTTTACCAGTTGTCCCCCACGGTTGTTATCGAGATTTTAAAAATATACCAGTTGTCCCCACACGTTAATACATACATTACACACGCTTACAATATATAGCTCGTAAAATAGGAGAGGTAAATATACATATTTTTATTTTGCATATATTGAACTTAGCTTAGTGCATATTTTTGCATAATTAGTATGATCAAATTTATTGTATTTAAGTCGATAATAATAAAACTGATCAAAATATATAACTTGGTTTTTTAGTCAAACATGAATTTTATTTTTACAAATAGAATATTATGGAACAATATACTAGGTAAGTTCGCTGATCATTTATATTTGAAAATTTAAAAAAATATGTAGTCGTAGCATATAAAACACATATTTCTACTATTGATTGAGACTTATAAATTGTATTACTAAAATAATAATTAAAGCATGAAAAAAAAATTAATAATTTTTTAATTATTATATTGAATATGCACTCATCATTAAAATATAAGATTATTTATTATGCATTTGTTTCTATAATTTTGAATTTTATACTATTTATATGTTGACAAATTATTACCTCTATTTTGAATTTTTTACTATTTTTTATTGATAAATTATTATAACTTTGAATCTTATATTTTTTTTATGATTTGTATATTAACCTCCCCTATTTTACGAGGATTTATATATTGTATTCGTGTATATATTAACATGTGAGGGCAACTGGTACACTTGGTTGAGGGCAACTGGTACATTTTCCTCTAGGTAGTTTGGAGGGGAATTGGTATAAAAAAGGGTACTTTTGGGGGCAATTGGTACATACCCCTTTTAGTTACTTGTTAAAAGGTGCGCAATATATTCTCTGCATCACAAGCAACCATCGTATTATATTTATTCTACTCTTTATTACTTTATTATTTTATTGAACTCTCCAGATATGACTTTAAAAAGGCCCTTTTCTATAATTAGAATTGGATGGTACTGGCCGAACACCTACTTCCATGGAACAATTTAGAGTGGCCAGTGTGGAGAACAATAAATAGATTAAGAGTAGGGGTTGGACGATCCAAAGAATACCAGGCAGAATGGGACTTTATTCTTGATGTAGATAGATATTGTGATTGTGGACAGACTCACACCATGGCTCACCTAATAAACTACCCAAGCTGCCCAACTTCCTGCACAATGGACGACACCATGTCAGCGACTGAAGAAGAAATGTTGAAATGCCAAGTTTTGGCAAGAAAGAATTTGAAACACAACTCCCATTATAATTATACTACGCTACCAAACCAGACTGACACCAAATTGACTATTTATTTATTTTTTATTATTTTATTTATTTATCATTATTTATTTATTTTTATTATTTTATTTATTTTTTATTATTTTTATTTATTTATTTATTTATCTATTCATGTTTATTTATTTATGTTATCGACTCATTTTTGTTAATGTTAATGAAAATTTTACTTTTACTACCTATTTATATACAAGGTTGCTTAACACGAGATAATAATAATCTCATTATTCATACTAACAATTTGTCAGATGAAAATGTGCGCACAAAGGTGTAGAGAAATAAGTAGTTATAGAAGATGTATTAAATAGTTTTAATAATATACTCTATAATACAAAATACTATAAAATATTTTTGTGAAATCTCTATAGAAATAATATAATTTCATTATTGATGTCTATAATTCTAAAAACAATATAAATTACTAACACAATATAAGAATAAAATTAATTAAATAAGCACACTTTAAACCAAGCTATAATTTCTTTACGTATACCCAAAATCGCAAACCATAAAAATTCAAATTCAAAATCCGGTTACAAGTGTTGTTTTACATTCTAAAATTAACCGCGTATTTTAAAGTTTACTAAAATCAGTCGATAGGTAATAATATGAACTGTGTGGTGTAGTTTTATAAAATTATCTGTGATGTTTTGTAACAGGAGCTAAATTAAATTTGAATAAACCGGATGTACTTTACAGAATGCATTAATAAAATAAGTTTGTTTTGTACGTTATTATGAGGTGTTATCATAAATATTGATTTATCACATTTAGGTGTGTGTTAAATATGTATAGTTGCTGGTTATTGCCATTATTTTAATTTTTTGATTAATTATTTAAGGAAAATTATTTTTATATTGCCGTGTGTATATTTTACTTCATTATTTTGAATTCGGAACAATATTTTTACTATAGTACTTGAAGTTGTAGATACTGGTCAACTTCATTTTTCTTAGTTTTTATGAAAGTATGATGTTTTTTGTGTTTTGCAAATAACCTTTGGATATCTAATATTTAGACAGGTTTGTTGATAGATTGTAAATTGTATATTTTTAAGGAACCCGAGGTTTGAGTTTTTACCAAAATAAAACTTGAATTTTGAGGTGTTTAATTATTATACTGCAGAAAGTCTAAAATATTAATATAGAATTAAATTATTATCATTGATTCAATATTTTTATGTTACAATATTGGTGAAGTTATGAATCTGAAAATGGCTATTGTGTCTGGATAAGTTAATTTACAATATATAATTACATACATATATAAAAGTTAGTTTGGTAAAAATTATACTGAGTGATCTCAGTATATAACTTGATATAACGTATATGATCTATTGAATATACAATTTTTTCTTTAAAAAATGATTAACATTATTTTATGAAAATATTTTTTTTGCATAATTTAAAAAAATTAAAATTAGTTTTTCTAAAAAATTATAAATTTTACATTTTTTTAAAAATGTTTTTAAACAATTTGGCGTATTTTAATTCCTTATTTCAAAGCATATTTTTGGTTTATTTTGATACATAAAAATCGAATTTTGGACGAGTAGTTTTTGAGTTTGCAATTATGTATTTCAAGTTTAGATAAATTAAGTGACTTACACAAGATTCACTAGAATCAAACTTTAAGCACTTAAAAGTTATAATACTTATAACTAATAAGCTAGGTACTTATCCGAAATTTGATTTTTATAGAACGAAATACATCAATTATTTTACTTCAGACTTTGAAATCAAAAACAGATATAAGCATTCAAAGAGGAAAACACTTAATAGTGATAACGATGAATAGTAATAAATATGTTTTTTTTTTCAAAAATGTAGTCTTGTAATGAAAAACAATTATATGAAAGAAATATTTTCAAAAACATTAGAGTATTTTCTAAAATAATGAAGGCGTTATTTAAAATGGCCACTTATTATATTCTTATAGGTAGTTCTTTTATTTGAATTATATGTGTACACAATATCTGTTTTTATTTTCTTGTTTATTTGCTGGATTTAGAATATTAGTAGGATCTAGCTATATGGTTTATTTATTGTAAGTTTTAATTTTTTAAGCGAATGTGTAAAACACTGAGTAATAACTCTTGTAGGTATATAATTTAATATTGCTTGACTGAAATGTAATTTACATTGTAATATTGTGTATATATTATACTATATATGTGTATGCCTTTTCACAATTTTACTTTGTGGCTTTTATTAAAAAGTATTTGATTTAATTTTCAGAATTTCTCAATTATATAGTTACTAAAGTTATTATAAAAGTTACATATATTTTTAGTTAATATATTACTATAAAATAATAAGACACTTAAAAGTCGAGCTAATTGAAATTGACAAAAGTGTATACAGAGAAATTTATCGACCATACTCATTCTCGTTTTTCATTTAATTAAGTTTGATTTTTGAAATGTTTAAGTATTCTTAAAGACCTTATTTATGGGAACTTAGATATTGTATATTACTTAAAAAGTTTCCTGTAGTGATAGTATTTTATTATTTTCAAATAAAACATTTTTTTCTTAAAAATTGTTAATTAGATGATTTTTGGTATTAATTCACATTATAATATATATCTGAATCATAATTTGAACGAGTAGTTTGAGTTATTTAACCTATTCATATAAATAGAATAATAGGATTTGAAGATAATATTAGATAATATTTTACTATAATTAAATTAATTAATATTACATATTAACAAAGTTTAAATAATAATAATAAAAAATTATTACATATTTTTATTTTTTTTAAACTTCTTATAAGTACTATTATTTTTTCAATATACATTTTAATAATTCAGAAACTTTACGTTTGAGTTTTGATTTAAATTTATCAATATTTTCAAAAAAATCATCGGTTTCATAATTTACACTAAAAAGATCAGTTTTTTTTTTTTTTTTTTTTTAAATTGTGTCAAACTAAAAATAATAGTATTGTAATAAGTATTTAAAAATAATATGATTCTTGAATATACTTAAAATTTTCAGGAATAATTATTTTGAAATTGGGGATCAGCATGTTTGTAAATCTTTCTATATGTATATTATTTACTATTAACCTTAATTCGAAAATTTGTTATAGGTCAAGTAGTTGTTTTAAAACCAATTCATAATGAGCATTGCAGGTAATAATGAATTTGTCAGTGTATCAGAGCTTGAAGTAAATAGTTTAATTAAACAACATAAAATTGTAAGATATATAAAGATTTGAATGTACTTTGGTTAAACTTGGAAAGTTTTTAAAAACAAATTAAAGTAAATATTTAGTAGAAATTAAAGGATTTAAAATTATTAAACATTGATTTTAGGTTTTTGTCGTAGTATTACATATTATTATATAGGTATATATGTATATATGTAATTAGAACATGGAAAATCAGTTTTTTATGAATTATGAACATAATAGGTTTAACCTAACCTTCATATACAGGTTTTATTAGTTTGATTTGGTTTTATCTTAGTATGATGAACTGATAGGTATCCAAACTGTTTTAAAGGCGGTTATATTGTATATTATGTTTAAATAATTGAAATAATACAATCAGTTGTTTCAGAATTGAACAATGATAAATAAGTCGTTTTTTCTATAATTCAAAAAATAAAAAGTATATCATGTAGTTGAAGTTATAACAAACAACAATTACAACAAGCATTTAATGATCTTTAATTTCATGTATAGAATACGTTTTGTTAATTTGTGTGTGATTTTATTATACTGATACTTGGTTTACAGTATGTTACCGTATTATTGCATACTATTAATAGTGATAATAATTTTTTTAGTATATTTTATTTTTGGAAAAATGTTATTACTCATATTAATATTGGATTTGGAAAGAAAATGATTTATAAAAACTTTGATATAGAACTTCCTTTGTTTTTAACGTATATTATTTTAATGTCCAAAATTCTAAATTTGTATTAATTTTTATGACGAACTCATTGTTATATAGACACACATACACACATATAATATATATACATTATATAGAGCCAAAAATATAGTTCGGTAATAAATAAATATTATCTTTACTAAAATGTTTTCATATTAAATTCAATATACATACATACATATTCATGCACTGTAACTGAAAATATAATTTTTAATTAAAAGGCGTATTTCACTATATCAGTTGCCTTTAAATTGCACTTAGTAAACAAAAGCATTCAATTCGTTTTATTTAATACAGAAGAATAGAATCTGTTCCATTTTATAGATTATTGTTTCTCGAGGTTCTAAAAGTACACTGGAAAAATAACAAAGTTCTTACATTATAAGACAGTAAAAATAAATTATATAAAACGATAGTATAAATTCACCATTTGGACGATATACAAAATACAGTATAATAGATATAACCATAAATATTAATTTAGACATTATTATGATTTTCCAACGAGTTGAATACAAAATACGGTTATGATACTTATTTACTTGAAACGAATGAAAATTGAATTCTCGGGACTTCAAACTAGTGTGATTTAACTGTTTTAATAGAATGTATTGTTACTAAAATATGGGATTTTGAGAAAGGAAAAGCACTTGTTTAAACAATATGCAGGTACAGATAGTAGGATAACATCATGTAATATATTAATACCACGATGGACGAAGTCCTCTATACTCTACCGTAATAGCATGATTCAAATACTTTCTCGTAGATTATGCGTATTTGCTACATAATATTTTGAACCTTAGCAGTTGTATCAAACATTGGAACACGAAAAACCGTTTTAAACACATATTTATATCATATTGAAATGATAATTCTCAGATATTTTCATGTTTAATAAAATTACTGAGACCTAGAGTGGGTTAAAATTTAGAGAAAAAAGAAAAAAAATCCTATTTTAATGATATTTTATGATACTTATTAATCAGTGATATCGATATTTGTAAATGAAAAGTACCTACCTATACAATGTTTACAATGTGTCTTAAAGGGGAAGTGATGGGCTAGTTTCATATGATATATGTATATCTTAAGTCATATATATGTTCTTATGTGCCTAATTTAGCATGTTACTTGATAGAATAACAAAATTATATTTTTAAAATTAAAAAAAAAATTGATAATATAATATATATAAGTATAAATGTATTGGTAGATTCGATTTTGTTTAAAAAAAGTTGACCGTAATTAAAAATATAAAAGAGTTAGAGTTCCCTATAAAAGTATTTTATTTTATAAATTAAGGTAAAGATACTATATACCCTTCGGTAACTTCTCACCGGAATATATTGTATACTACATGATTTTCTATCATATTATACAATTCAGTATTTTCGTATTATTATTATATAGGCTAGTTTAACAATTAAATCAAAATTTAAATGTGACAGAAGAAACAAAAGAACATTATAAAATGAACATATTTATGATTGAAATTAATAATTATACTTTTGTTGTTCTTATTTATTCTTTAAGAAGTAAATATTAATATGATACTTAAAAAAATTGCTTTTAGGATATATAAGGCATTTTAATTTAAACATTCATTCTTTATCTCTTTTTAAAATTTTAAATAATTATTATGCAATACTTCAATAGTTCATTAAAATGAATAGCAGCGAGTGGGGGACTGGCCCGCCGCTGTTAATTGTCGTGTGTTTTTGTTTTGACAATAAACGTTGGGGGCTGGAGGAGAAGTACTGGCACCATAATTCCTCCTTCAGTCCTCGATACCACAAAAAAAAAAAAGTTCATTAAAATGTAAAAATTATGTATAGGGCCTAAAAATGCGTTTACTTAATCTTAAAATGTTTCGATTTTCTTTATTTGTATGGTGTTCATATTTCGACTTTCTTTTTTGTACGTGACCTAATTTCTTACTATTTATGAATTATCTACATTTTGTTATTATCATCAAAACATTTGCACGTGACAATAATTTAGGTGTCTAAAATTCTAAAGAATTTAAAACTATTTTGAGAAAACTATGTTCAAAAACACCAAAATTTCTTTAGATTCCTACATTATTAAAATAAATAAATAAATATTATTATAATATTAGAAATTAATTTTAATAATTTTTATATTGAGATAAAAAATAATTTAATCTGTTTAACATTGGAATTTTATTTTATTTAATAGTTACACATCTGTAATAATATTTTTGAAAATTATTTTAATCAAAATGGATATTAACAAATTGACCTAAATATTTTATTATTATTTTCTTTTTAACATACCTACTATTACGGTTTAAATTTATTTTTTAGTTAATTATAAAAAGACAAAAATGTAATTTATGTCTTTTTACTTAAATAATATTATTTTCAACCACATAGTCAAATGATAAAAATGAATTCACATACCTAAAAGAATTGTTCGGGTTAATTATTTTTTGATTACATTTTAATTTCCATTGCATTATAATATATTGCATATTATATACATAATTAGAAATTAGATATAATTCTGAAATATTTTTATTTTATTAATGAATTGGTTTTTTACCTATGAAAATTGTGGAAAAACGAATTAAAGGATTCAACATTTTATATTATATTATATGTTCGAAAAATACCTGAGCATATAAAGTATATCTCCATCAGGTTTGATGCGTATCAAGACGTTGGGCACAGTGACAAATTGGAACTCTGCATGCTTTGCATTTGGAAAGTAAACTTCAGGTTTCCAGATAGCTTTGACTAAATTTGGATCATTTAAGTCCAGTGATTCCGTTATATCTTTATGTTGTAATCTCGCATCTTGCCATTTTTGTCGTAAATACAGGTCTACCTCGTAATCCTGTGAAATAAGTAATTAATTATAAATTATTCAAAGTATATAGGCATGTATAAATATTATTAATATTTATATACACGTTCAACAAAAACTATAGATTTTTCTTTTAGATAATATATATTAACATTAGATAATGACATTAAAATGATATTATATTTAATAATCTAAAGATATTGTGTAAGTTATTACAATTAAAACTTAATTAATTTCTAAGATAATTTTTGTATCGCCATAAAATAATTGAATAGATCATACAAATATTCAAAAAATTATATACTTTACCTATAAAGTCTAGTGTTGTAAAATTTTTAAGAATACATGTGCTAATACCCATTTAATACATCAAATATTGCTAATATTTTCTTTATTAAGGTAGGTATCTTATTTTTACTAACAAAATACTTACTATCATACTATGTGATCGACACATTCATACTGCAAATATGGACTAACGAAAAAAAGTGGGTCTATGTAAACACATATTGATTTTTTTATAACGTACCATATTTGTGGATTTTATCTTTTTGGATAGAAAAAACAATAAGTACCCGCCTCTCAAGGTTTTTTCTATATTATAAGGCGTTGAAATAAGTGGCACTCGTATTCAGATTATATTTATATTATAATATTATATACTTATATATAAAAATATTACAAGAGTGTAGTATTATTATTTATTTTCTTTGTCAACATCGATTCTCCATTTTAAACATGCGAGTATTTGATTTTTCTTATTTTTCAGTTTAAACGTGTACGCATATGGCATATACGCATTTTACGTTTACATTTCAAAATGCGATGAATTCATAATTCCTTATAAAAACTAAAATTCGTTACTTCTTTCTTTTATTAAAATTGATTTTATTACATGGACGTAAATCTACACTGGTTAAAAAATTATTAGTTGGATTTATTACGTATAAATGTATAATAATGGTTTTAATAATAACACGCCAGGCTTGTTGTTTTCAAAAAAGTATTCCTTCAAAACTAAAGTGGTGTTTTTATACCGCGGTGACACCAATTTGAACGTTGATTAATATTGGATATGACCTCAGCTATGAAAAAGTAATTCAACGCAATATAATAACAGAAATATATTTAATATTTATTGTCATTTCTTCTTTTGTTTGTTAATTTTTATAGTACCTAGTTACTGATTCTTCAAATTCCATTAAACATCGGAGAAAAAGTTTTATTAGCCACCTTGAAAAAACTTTGTTATTAATTCGATGAAATCAAATAAAAAACTTTCGTATATTTGGATGTTTGGCTGCCAAAAGAACTTTTTTGAGGATTCCCATGTGGCGTTGATGTATGTACTATAAATATGTTTGTAGGTAAACGTTCAAGACGAAATTCGTATTGTGGTAATTAGTTAATTTAATTTAAGTTAAGTAAAA
Organism: Aphis craccivora; assembly: GCA_009835225.1. NCBI lineage: Eukaryota > Metazoa > Arthropoda > Insecta > Hemiptera > Aphididae > Aphis > Aphis craccivora. The sequence continues at coordinate 7,245 of VUJU01002995.1, read as the reverse complement.
TATTGATTTACAAGATGGACTGAATATTTTAAATGTTTTATGAAGTATATGAAAATAATATTATAATAGATGGTGCATAATTTTGTCTTCCAATTTATTTTTAACCATCTCATCCTAAAAATATTAAACTTGACATATATACAATACATATTTAATATTTATTAAATTTCAATATTATATCATATAATGGGTATAGAAATTAAATTTTTTATTACAAAAATAGTGTCTTAAGTTTCAACAATATACTAGGAATTCTACACTGGTACAAATGCAACACTGAAAAATCGTTTAACTTGAAAAAATACTTTTGAAAATTTTAAATAATATACGAATATTAATGTATTTGTTTTTATTTGGATCATCAATCTTAACGATATTTTAAATAAGTGAACTTAGATATTACTTTATAATATTATTAAACAATTTTTTATTGAAAGTTAATTTTAAAATATAATTTTATCATCTTTAATATAAACGACATACTGAGCTTATTAGCTTAAACTTACAATTTTACCCCAGTGACTACTAAACTTTGAAAATCTATATCAGCAATCATATGTAAAATACAATACCCTAACTCAAATACTGGGATTTTCGTAAAAATATACCAATATAATATATTTTTTTCCATATTATACTCGTAGTTTAGAAATGAGGATCATCAGTTTTGAATTTGAATTTCAACGTATAATCTAACAGCTGGAATGAAAATACGGATAAAGGTTCAGCATATGATTTTTAAAGTTCTCATGTGACTATTTTTTTAGATTTCTGAAAAATTCTTAATATGTTTTACTATATACTATTTACCTATTTTTTCGATTCTTTTTTTGAAATACAAAAAATGTATTTATCATTATTTTGAACTATAGCTTTTTTTTTATGTCCGATGATGGAAAATTGTACTAATTTGGTATAATTAATATCAGTTATATTTAATTATTACTGTATGTTTGATACTGTATAAAATATAAATATCAATACTAATGTAAATAGATAAATATAAATAGGAGAGTATAATATATCTAAAATAGTCTGATAGGTAAAATCCATAGTTCTTTTACCTCTCAAATCGTTTTACCATGTCTTGTCAGTTAGTACTTTTCCATCTTTATTCCTATTTACTGCAGATTTGATTTATTACAAAAAAAAAAAAAAAAAATCATTGGTTGTACAACGTAATCCTGATGGCTTTAAAAGCCTTAATGTCAAAAGTTAGGTTAACCCTCTTAACATGCTCTATGAATGCCAAAATATTTCATTAAATTTCAATTTTTAAACCTGGTTGCCTTTTTGCAGTATTATGGTATGTTTTGAGTATAGCTTGTGTCTCATCATTAAATAGGTCAACTGCTGTCTGTTATAGAT